>JAAGKR010000904.1:0-26355 GCA_011419295.1 Clarias macrocephalus
CAGGTCCCTGCATTAGTTGCTTATTCAGTGAGAAGTTCTGGTAGGTTGCTGTGCAGTCGAAAACAACTCTAATTTTGTTCTTTTTAGGGTGATAGACACCATGATACCACATATACCACACTCTGTCTGGGCGTTCCAGTTGTTCGGAAGGCACTTTTTCTGCATAGCCTTTGTTAATTATGTCGGACATGAAAGCTTTGTAGTCTTCATAAAACTTTGGGTTCTTAATGAGTTTTCTTTTAAGTCCAATGGCTCTTTGCTCTGATACACATCTGTTGTTAGGGATCTTGACAAGATCATTCTTGAAGGGTAGTCCTATACAATAATGTCCATCTTTATACTGGATTGATTGTTCAGCAGAATGCATGAATTTCTTATCCTCTTGCGACATTTCTGGTTTGTCACTGTAATTGCGTTCAGGGAAATCTGTATTGAATTGCTCTACCAACAGCGTTTCAATGTCTACAACCGTAATCCTGTTCACAGTGACACTTGAAGCTCCCTCCTGATCTGATTCTGTGTTTGCGTCAGTTCGTAAAGGCCCATTAACTATCCATCCCAATACTGTCCTAATGGCATAAGGTCAGTTTCCTTTGCTATTTATTACTTGTCATGGTTCTATTGCTTTTTGCACATTGGCACCAATAAGCACACCTATATCAGCCTTAAGAGGAGGAAGTTTAACCTGCTGCAGATAAGGCCATTTTCCTAAGTCTTTTTGTTGGGGGATATTCTCTTGTTCCACTTCTCTTTCTGGGTAAACACTCTAGGAAGTTCTATGTAGTCCTTATACTCAAAGCCACATATTTCCAAGTCTGACAACATGTTGCTATGAACCAATTTCTCTTGTCCCATAGTACGAAGGAGAATCTCCGTCCTTCTGCCTTTCAAGTTCAAATCTCTCATTAACCCCTCTGTGCAAAAGGTTGCAGAACTTCCTGGGTAAATGAAGGCATATGTCTTTACAACTTTATCACATTTCTTTGACTTAATCTTCACTGGTACTATGGCTAGGATACATTCACTGTTTCCGGCCGCAGTGTATGCACACGTTTCATGGTCTGCCGAAGTTAAACTTGCTCTGGTCTCATTCTCATTGCTAATACTGGATCTGTTCTTATTAGGAATGTGCAAAATACTTGGGTGCATTTTAAAACATTCTTGACAAGTAAGTTTTTTCTTGGAGTTTTTGCTTAAGACTTTGCAGACTGCGCTGGCAATAATGTTACTTTCAATGGTAGACAGTATTTTAAACTGCAGAGACAAGTTTAAATATCCTAAATGCCCAGATTATCACAGGAAGTCCGTGCGCTGTTCTGACCTACTTTCACTTTCATCTTTCCCGATATTCCGCACGAGCACCTCTCTCGTTTCGCTTATCTTGTCATGTTCATGATACTTAAATCCTGTTCGATAACAAGTGTAGCATCAAAATTGGTAATCCAGTTTCCACTTCGCATAGTGTATCGGTTTATTCTTCTTTTGTCTGAATGCAAACACTCAAATTAAACTTAAGAACTATTTACACTTTTTTAAGCTTCAAATTAAATGTGGTTTCAAAGAACGGTCAAAAGACTGTCTAACACAGAGTCCTTCCTTCTTCTAATAAAACAAACACGTAACAGTTGTTACTGTAAACATATGAAATTGACCTATGACCTTTACGTAAGCCAATAGTCACAAATATGCAAAAGATTACATTTACATCTACGTAATAATGAAGTTCAATACTATAGAAATTTATTGAAAATGTACTTTATGGCTCCAAGAATCACTATCAAAATAAACACGAGATAATTGGATAGTGTACTCAATAATATGGCGAAGAAATGGTGTGCTGCGCTTCCTTACAAACTCAAGGAAATCAGAGCCGTTTGAGAAACTGGTGTGCAGGCAGGGCGGTCCGGGGCGTGGGAAGTGCCATGACAGCGTGGGAAAACAAGCCTGTCTGATGAGGAGCATGACAGCGTCGTAATGGAAGTGTCAAACGGGAGGAAGTGGGCTTTGAACAGCACGAGAGTGCAGAGAGCGTGACATTTAGATGTTCTTTGATCATGGCTAAGTCTTTGCCAATTTTGTCATTTTTCCGTCCATTCGAATGGTATTTTCCATATTCTTCCACTTCTTTCTGGTTTTGGTCTCCATTTTAAAGCATTTGATATCATTTTAGCAGAGCAGCCTATCATTTTCTGCACTTCTTTGTATGTTTTCCCATCTCTAATCAACTTTTGATTCAAAGTACGCTGTTCCTCTGAACAATGTCTGGAATAACCCATTTTACTCTGATTTTCAGAGAGAAATGCACAGGACAACCTTTTCTGCATGTATCCTTAAATAAGGGGAACATGTTTGACACCTGTTTTTCACAGAATAATTTACCTCTCCAATTGAACTCCACACTGCTATTATTTTGAACACGCCTCATTTCAATTAAGAATCAGGTGCATGCAAGTCATGACTTTTGGGTCTGTTGGTTTTCTATTACACCACTACACCTACAAGTAAAATACTGATGTTGGACTGCTATTATTTTGAACACAACTGTATTTATCCCACAACTTACTACTTGAGCTGACTTAGCTATTTGAATTACAAGTTGAGTCAACTTAAGATTCTGAACTAGGTGCACGTTGTGTCAGCTAAACAGCAATAATGTGTATTGCTGTATTCAAACAATCAATGATTTAGCATTTTGCAAATTACTCCTACAGTATTTATTGCATCTTTAAAAAAAAAAAAAAGTTAATCAGAGTGTCCTTGAATGTTTAATTATTTCATCACTGTTCAGATTAGTCTTGCTTATAATTAGCAAATTTACATAACAGAATCTTTTAAAAAAATCACATTTAGAGTTCTGGAATTAAGCCGCCTGTAAGCTTTAGGTTATTGGCCATTATGCTATTGACCAAATCACCAAAAGAGTTCAGATAGTTTCTGCAATATTTTATTACATTTTATATCAACATACACCTGTATAAATCACAATAAATTATTAGAGATTATTCCTTATGCGTTTCTTCTGCTTATACCTTTGGAGGGGAAAAAATTGTTTCCTATTTAAAATTGCTAGTTGAACACATGGCCACACAATGCTTAATATAGAACACACATTTTCAAGGGGGAAAAAAAACTATTTCAAATCATTAAAAAAAAAAAACTGCTGTGCAAATAAAAAAATTACCTCACGCTTATCTGCTGTTTGTGCATTTGAAAAATCCTTTTCCGCACCTTTGAAAGTTTAAGGCCATACATAAGTGGATTGAGGAGAGGTGGAACAATAAGAACTTCAAGCTGCAAAAAATAATGCACACCTACTGGAAAATCATCTGACCCATAGCGAGTGAACAATATGTCAAGAAGCAAAGTAATAGTAAAATTGATCAGTGATACCAAATGTGGCACACATGTCTGCATGAACCTTTTTCTGCTCTCATTTGATTGTCTGCAAGCAACAATAAGTCGCTGATATGAAACAATTACAAACGCTGCATGTAATGCAAATACACATATTACAAAATTCCCATATACATTAAGAGTTGTTGTAGGGACACATGCCAACCTGACCATTGCCCAGAAATAGCAATAAACTCTGTTTATCTCGGACCCACACATTGGCAGTTGATTAAGAATGACCGAGAATGGCAGTGAAATAAAAAAAGGAAATACCCAAGAATAAACAATGGCTGTTGCCACCGTCTGAGTTATCATAATATTGTGATACTCTAAAGGTCGACATATTGCAATATATCTGTCATAAGCCATTATAGCCAATGTTGTATATTCACACATGAAAGATGAATATATTACATATGCTTGTGTAATACATCCAATAAATGGGATTACCTGTATGGGTGAAAATAGATCATGAATAAATTTAGGATAAAACCCTGTTGTACCATAGAGTCCATTAAAACACAGATTACACAGAAAAAGATACATCGGCTCATGCAGTGTCTTTTCTATAAAAATTGTTATGATCAATGTAAGATTTAAAATAATGATTAACAAATAAATTAAGAGAAAAATAAAAATGAAAAGGTATTTTGGCCATAAATCCTTAATCCCAGACAAGGTAAATATGACAGGATAAGATGTGTTCATTTCCATTGATGTCACTAAAGTAATTTCTGAGGAGAAAAAGAAAAAACGATATAAAAAATGTTAAAAGGATGAATTAATCAATTTGAAATATACAGTATAGTTAAGTTTTTTATAAAATCTATTATTAATTTGAAAAAATTATTTTAACTTTTTTCAGTAAGTCTTAAGAACCAGTTAAAGATGAGCATTACATTAAGTTTAAAAAACACAGATTTCATAAAAATATGGTTAGATTACTTAAATGTGTTGTTTCACTTAATCTACAAAGATTCATATCAGAAGCACTGGTTGTAAACCACAAATCCTGGCCTTGTAATGCTGATGTCAGTATGATTAAAACGAACACATTTTAGTTAGAACTGTTATAGATGTAAGAAACATTTACTAATCAGCTAACATAATAAACAAATGCACATATTAATGAATGTTCTATTCCCGTTCATCATCACAGATTATATACAGACCTCTGTGCCCCCCGCCACCTTGAGTGCAATGGGGAGGGAGATTAGTTAATACTGCATGAACCTACTAAACTGTAAAAAAAAAAAAAAAAACACCTAAATGTAAAAAATTTTCGTAACACGTTGCACAGCTTTTTTGATTTTACTTAACTTTTAGAGAAATTTGCTGAACAAAACAAAATATTTTACATTACTGTTTATTTGACAGAATGCATACCTAAATCAAAATTTTAAGCTGACTCAACCTTTAATTTAAATATTAAAAAGTCAGCTCAAGTAGTATTGGTTGTGGACTCAATTAATTATATTTCTCTAGGTATGATTTAGCCCAAATTTCCATCTATGCAAAAAGGTAAGTTGTCTCCCATCGTAGCCCATTGATATAGTTGGTTCAAGTGATTGTTTTTCTATAAAAAACTAGCCTGGTTTATTTTTGCACAACAGACCAAATATGGCTCAGATCTGTCCTGCTCATTTGGAGTGAATCTGTGCCAAAGCTGGACCAAAAAGGTAAAAAGTACAGGTAGTCCCCGACTTACAAACATTTGAGTTACAAATTTCAGCTGATACAAAATGTTTTGTTTCGCATGTAACATTCATAGATGCAAACAAATCGCAGAAGTAGCTCATGTGTATTGTACAAAAATAGGCACTGCAGTGCACCAGAACTTGTTCATAAGTAGGGGATGACCTGTACTTCTAGGAATGATTGAGGAGTGCAATATTGCTTTAAGGTTAAGTTACATGATGATCATATAAGCTTTATCAAGTTTAAAAAGTGAAGGGAAAATTTTGGGGCTGTGTTTAATAATAATATTAATAATGCATTTTATTTATATAGGCACCTTTCTGGTCAAATAAAGTCGCCATATCAAACAAGGATAAATGAAACAATAAAACAAGGTAAAATTGATAACAAAGATAATGTTGAGTAGTAAGAGAAGATGAAAACTAAATTAAATAAAAAGAGACAGTGTCATAATTTAAGACATTTAAAAACAAATGACGATTCAGAAGGAGGTTTAAATGAAGATTTGAATGGAGTTTTAAATGCAGCTTTTGTCATGCACACTCGTAACACGACCGGCACTAGGACCTGGAAGTAATACGGTCGCATTTCAGAAAGCATAAAAGGAAACAAGATGGCACCTCACATTGCTCAGTCATTGAGTCTACTGATGCTGTCTCCGATGCTACCACCTCCATTTCGTGAGTACTCACCATTTTGGGTTATATTCCTGATTGAGTGTGTGTTGTTAGAACGCGGGTTTAATTGTGTAAACTCTTGCTCTCTACGTGAGCGAGTTCTAATAATAAATCGGATGGTTATCCTGCCTGCTCGCGCTACTTCCGCGTTTGGGTTTACCATCCACGCAACACGGGCTAACTGCCAGTCTTCTGATCATCCTCCGGTTACTTTGTGACAGCTTTATATCATGTAGAATGAGCGTTTCTGAATAAATGGGTCTTAAGTTTATTTTTGAATTTGATTGGAGAACCTATGTTACGGATGTTTGCGGGGAGAGAATTCCAGAGGCCAGGACCAGTACAACTAAAGGCTCTAGACCCCATGGAGGTCGGGCAGGCAGGATATGTAACAAGGAGCCTTGATGAAGGAGAGCAAATTGAACAAGCTCTGATAAGTAAGGGGGAGCAAGATTATGGAGTGCTTTAAATGTGAGAAGGAGAATTTTAAACTCTATGCGGTATTCGACAGGGAGCCAGTGGAGTTACTCCCAGTGGGGGTAATGTAATGCATTAAAGATATATACAGGGATATAATACAGGCAGCAGAGTTCTGGATAAGTGGGAGTTTATTTAAGAGTTTTTGTGGTATGCCAGTTAGATGTGAATTACAGTAATCAATACAGGAGGTGACCAAGTGCATGGATGAGAGTGGCAAAAGTCAGTGGGGTGAGGAATGGGCTAAGATGAGAAATGTTACGTAGTTGGAGGTAACATGATTGGCAGATATTGTTTATATGGGCCTGGAAGGACAAGGATGACCTAGATTTTGACCTGAGTAGAGCGAGATACTGAGATACTGTACATTGATGCAGAGTGAGAAAATGTTGGACTTGGATAAGATGGATTTTGACTCTATGAGGAGGACCTCTGTCTTATTGCTGTTAAGTTTGAGAAAATTGCAGGAAAACCAAATGTTTATCATTTAAGCAGTTGAGATAGGAGGGTGGAAGAGCGGAGTCAGGCATTTTGGAGATATAAAGTTGTGTATCATCTTTAGAACAAAGGAAATGTTTACTAAATTTTCCAAAGATGTGACCAAGATGGAAGAGGTAGATGAGGAAGAGAAGGGGGCTGAGGACAAAGCCTTGGGGAATACCATGGCTGATTGGGAGAGATTGAGAACAGATTTTTTTTTTATTGCACAAACTGGGCATGGTCAGGGAAGCATGAAGTGAACCAGGTGAGAGGGATGTCAGTGATGCCAATTGTAACTAAATGGTTTAATAGAATGGAGTGAGTAGTACGGAATCCAGACTAAAATGATTCAGAGGTTATTGACACTGAAGTGAGTATGAACCTGTATTGCAACTACTTTTTCCAATATTTTAAAAATAATTTGTGCAGTATAACAGAATAAGGTCATGAACATAAAAGTTACCTTTATTTCTCTATATAATCCAGTTTAATTGTATAACATAAAATACAAGCTTGTCAGTGAAGCATGGTAATAGTGGTGTCTTGTTTGGGCTTTATGGCTGCTTCTGAAAGAAACTCACTAATCTTAATTAGTCTAATCTTGATTGAGCTGTAACTTATAATGATAGCAATAAAATGAATTCAGAAATGTAAAGAAACATTTTATCTGCAAATTTGTAGAGAAATTCAGTAAGACAATGACCTAAAACATATTACCAACACAACAAAAGGATGTCATCGGCGGTCTGGTGAAGTCCGAAGACAATACTGTAGGAAGAAACCTACCAAAAAGCAGCTGAAAGGCCATGTGCTATAGCACACACAAGAAGCATCACAAAAGAAGAATGCAACAATACAGTATGTTGAATTCAGTGAATTGTGAATTGATGCTATTCAAAACAAAAAATTTGCAACCAAATATTAAGTACTATTTTCTTTAATTCAATTAATTCTTTCTGTTCCTATATATTTTTATATACTTTTAAAGTCTTATATTCAGAATTCAGGTACAGTATTCAAACTTTTCAGTCAACGATTTAGCATGTTGCAAATTACTTCAATTTATTGCAACTTTTAAAAAATTTGTGTCCTTGAATGTTCAACTATTATTTCACAGTTCAGGTTAGTCTACATGACCAAATAATTTTGCCCCCTGCAAGCTTCAGGTTAACAGTGCTAACCACTACACCACTGTGCGCCTACCCATTATGCTGTTTATCAAAATTTACATCAACATACAGCTGTGTCAAACATAATAAATTATTAAAAAGTATTCCTTATGTGTTTCTTTTGCTTATACCTTAGGGAAAAAAAGAAAAAAAACCTGTTTCCACTTTAAACTTCCTAGCTCAACTCATGGCCACATAATGCTCAATATAGAACACACATTTTCAAGGGGGAAAAATATAATTATTTTAAACCATAAAAAAAAGATACTGTTCAAAAAATTACCTTGTATTTATCTTCTGCTTGTGCTTTTGAAAAATCCTCTTTCGTACCTCTGAAAGTTTAAGCCCATACATAAGTGGATTGAGGAGAGGTGGGACAACAAGGACTTCAAACTGTAAAAAATAACGCACAGCTACTGGAAAATCTTCTGACCCATAGCGAGTGAACAATGTATCAAAAAGCAAAGTTATAGTAAAGTTGATCAGTGATACCAAATGTGGCACACATGTCTGCATGAACCTTTTTCTGCTCTCATTTGATTGTCTGCAAGCAACAATAAGTCGCTGATATGAAACAATAACAAAAACTGAATGTAATGCAAATACGCATATTACAAAATACCCATATACATTAAGAGTTGTAGTAGGGACACATGCCAACCTGACCATCGCCCAGAAATAACAATAAACTCTGTTTATCTCTGACCCACAAATTGGCAGTTGATTGAGAATGACAGAGAAAGGCAGTGAAATAAAAAGAGGAAATACCCAAGAATAAACAATAGCTTTTGCCATCGTCTGAGTTACCATCATATTGTGATACTCTAAAGGTCGACATATTGCAATATATCTGTCATAAGCCATTATAGCCAACGTTGTATATTCACACATGAAAGATGTATATATTACATATGCTTGTGCAATACATCCAATAAATGGCATTGGCTGTACAGGGGAAAATAGATCATAAATTAATTTAGGATAAAACCCTGTTGTACCATAGAGTCCATTAAAACACAGATTACACAGAAAAAGATACATAGGCTCATGCAGTGTCTTTTCTATTATAATTGTTATAATCAATGTCAAATTTAAAAGAATGATTAAGAGATAAATTAAGATAAATATTAAAATGAAAAGGTATCTTGGCCATAGTTCCTTAATCCCAGTCAAGGTAAATATGACAGGATAAGACGTGTTCATTTCCGCTGATGTCTTTGAAGCAACTGCTACTGAAAACCTAAGAAAAAATATACATAAAAAAATTGAAAGATTACTCAATTTGAAATATATAGTTAGGTTTAAAAAGATCTACTATTTATTTTACAAAATGCTAATTAATATTTTAACTTGCTTTTCAGTTAGTCTTAAGAATCCAAATCCTAAATAACAATGCATTTTTATTACAAGGGCACCATTAAAAATTTTATTTTATTAAATCTAGGCATTGTATGAGCAATACACTTTGGAAACCACAACAGCAGCTGCAAAAATAGGTACTCACATTCACATTTGATAGTTTGTTTAATTTGCATAGTTTATAATTAAAATTTACGGTTGAACATTAAACAAAACATAGATTTAAGAAATATATGTGGTTAGATAACTTAATTCTGTTGTTTCAGTTAATCTATAAAAGATATGAGAGACGAAGCACTGGTTTTAAACCACAAATCCTGGCCTTGTAATGCTCATGTCAGTAAGATTAAAATAAACACATTTGTAGATGGAACTGTTCTAGAAGTAAGAAACTTTTGCTAATAAGCTAATACAATAAACAAATGCACATATCAATTAATGTTCTATTCCTGTTCATCATGACAGATTATATATCCCTCTGTGCCACTCCCCCTTTTTGAGTGCAATGGGGAGATTAGTTAATACTGTATAAACCTACTGTCCAAGCCATGCTATTGGCTATTATTTCCCACAGCTTTATTTGGGTTCTTTAAGCAACCTTTGAAAAATGAACATAGATACACTAAAGATTGGACAAGAAACATCCTGGTGAAAAAACAAAGTCAAAAGTTGAAGAAGAAAAATTATCTATATCTATATAAAAGTTGGAGCTGGTTCACTTCTTTGGCGCGACTTCGGGACAGAGTCAGATTTGCAGAGAGCAGCATCTGCAATTCATCTGTAATGAAGTCAATCAATAAAAGAAAATAATTTAGTTGTATGCAACGATGAGCTGGCCCAAGCAACTATGCCATCACCGCCCGGGTACAACGCACAACCTGTGTGGCTTTTGACCACGCGAAAACCCGGACGCTGACTAAATATGGCATAAGTTTAAGGCATCGCCACGGCTGGACGTGTCTTTCTGGTGTGCCTGTGGGCGTGGCGCAGGTGCTTGGGCCAATCATCGTTGCCAGTAGCACTGCTGCAAGCAATGATGATTGGCTCAAGAACCGGCAACATTGCCAGTTGTGCATAGCATACAATCTGTGTGCCTTTTGAGCATGTTAAGGCTTCTGTGTGTGGGATGTGTAGTGTGTGTGGGATGTGTAGTGTGTGTGGGATGTGTAGTGTGTGGGATGTCATAAATGGGCATTTTGCAAACGACCCAAAATATCAGACCCCTTGTTGAATTGAGACCATTACATGCATAGTCAACACTGTTCATGTGATCACTGACATGTATATGTGCAAGGATTGTATGAGCCATGCAGAAAAATCTCCTGGGAGAATCTTTAGAAGAATAAGAGGGCATTTATACATTATGACATCAGCACTATTAAAACTGGAGTATCAGAGCAATGGCAATGACATCATAGTGATGTCATTGTGCTGAGGTCACAGTGCTTGGGGCGTGAATAATAATAATTTACAATTGTATATATTTACAAATATGTGTATATTATTTCATTGACCAACCTCACCATTCCCTGAGAGGAGAACTACTACTGGCCCAGATATATCCCAAGATCTGTAACAGATCAAAATTTGGCCAGCTTATTTCTGCAAAACAGGCCAATTATAGCTCAGATCTGTCCTGCTCATTTGAAGTGAAAGATAAAAAATACAGGTAGTCACTGGCTTACAAACATTTGAGTTACAAATTTCAGCTGATACAAAAAGACCATGTTTCGCATCTAACATTCATAGATGTGAACAAATCGCGGAAGTAGCTCATGTGTATTGTACAAAAATAGGCACTGCAGTGCACAAGAACTTTGTAGGTAGGGGACAACCTGTATTAACCATGGCTGAATTTTACTTCTAGGAATGATTAAAGAGTGCAATATTGCTTTAAGGTTAAGTTACATGATGATCATATAAGCTTTATCAAGTTTACAAAGTGAAGGGAAAATTTTGGGGCTGTGTTTAATAATAATATTAATAATGCATTTTATTTATATAGAAGCCTTTCTGGTCACCTAAGGTCAAAAAAGGATAAATAAACCAATAAAACAAAGTAACATTAATAACAAAGACAATGATGAGTAGTAAGAAAATATTAAAATAAAATTAAATGTAAAGAGACAGTGTCATAACGTAAGACATCTAAAAACAAATGACAATTCAGAAAGAGGTTTAAATGGAGATTTGAATAAAGTTTTAAATGTAGCTTTACATCATGTAGAATATGCGTTTCTGAATAAATGGGTCTTACATTTAGTTTTGAATTTGGTTGGAAAACCTATGTTACTGATGTTTTCGGGGACAGAATTCCAGAGGCCAGGAGCTGTAAGTCTAAAGGCTCTAGATTCCATGGAGGTCGGACAGTTAGGACATGTAACAAGGAGCCTTGATGAAGGAGAGCGAATAGTGCGATAGCGGGTGGAGAATTGAATCAGCTTTGATAAGTAAGGAGGAGCAAGATAATGAAGTGCTTTAAATGTTATGAGGAGAATTTTAAACTCTATACGGTGTTCGACAGGGAGCTGGTGGAGTTGTTGAAGGGTGGGGGTATTATGATGCATTAAATGTGTTTGGGTTATGATACAGGCAGCAGAGTTCTGGATAAGTTGGAGTTTATGTAAACGGTAAACCCTAATGCATAATTGTTACAAATCTGGGACCCTGAGGTACCAGAGCACTGGGGGCTCAGTAGTAGGTGTCTCGCCTGCCATGCGAAAGGGCCAGGTTAGATTCCCAGCCACTGAATGAAGTGCCTATCTCAAGCCCAGATAAAAATGGGAGGGTTGTATTCAGAACGGCATCTGGTGTAAAAGCCTGTGTCAAACCGCTGTGGTGACCCATTGCCATGAGCAGGTTAAAGACTATCAACAATTTATTTAATTTGCAACAACAACAAAAAAGTTATAGTATTATACTACTGGTAGAGGCGGCCAAGTATGAAACAGATTCCGGTCAGAAAATCAGGAAAGCAGGAGAAGTCTTAAGATTGAGACATTTATTTTCTTCAGTATATACTGTATATATATCTGCTTATGTTTCTATTAGAAATAATGGTTGTGACAGTCTGGTTAATAATAGAGAATTAAGATATCTATTTATATTGGCAAACTTAAACAAACGCGCACAGAACAGCCACATATAGCACTAATACAACAATGACTCAGCAGAATACTTGTGGCAATTGCGTCGGCAAATAAGTGAGTTAGCGGAAGACTACGGGTAATATAAACATCCGAAAGAGCAATAATCGGCATATTATATTAATGTAACACAATATTCTTCTGACTTACTTGTATTATATGAACACATTCTGACAACATAAGCATCAACAAGCATCAACATAAACAATGATGGACAGCTGTATATTCCCATAGGTTCAACACCAAAAACCGTCCCACTAGAAACATTGAAACAAACTTTAGTTCCTAAACAGGCTTTCTGACACAGCCGCACCCAATTATCTGGCAAGATAATTGAACATTTAAGAAGGTCTGTCGGTGGGGCTTGTGTCCTTGTCCTCGAGAGGAGGAAGTGGGATCAATCGCACAACTGGACAATTATAGAACTTGTCTTTAACCTTGACTCTGACGATTCGAATTCGGCCATCAGCTCCAGGTAAGGTCTCTGTTACGGTTCCTACAGGCCAAAGCGAGCGTGGAAGCTGTGGATCTACCACAAGTACAACTTGACCAACTGTCAGTTCCTTGCGATCTGTTGTCCACTTGTGACGGCCCTAGATGTCTGGAAGGTATTGGCGGATAAATGCAGTCCAGAAATCGGCTAGCACCTGGCTATGTCTCCATCGCCGTCTTCCAAGCAGGTTACTAGAGTCATACAAAACCTGGGGTAGCGAGGCATCTCGGCGATCCATAAGTAGTAGTTTTGGAGTTACAGGGTCTACATCCGCCACGTCTGAGGATACGTAGCCGAGTGGTTTAGAGTTCAGAATGCTTTCAACCTCTACAAGAAGGGTCTGCAGTACCGGTTCTGGCAACGACTGCTCTCTGAGGATCACTCGGAGTGCTGCCTTAACTGATTTTATCTCGCGCTCCCAGGTTCCTCCGAAGTGAGGAGCATTTGGGGGGTTATGGCGGAAACTGATTTTCTGCTCTGCCAGCTGCTCTCGTAGCTTTGGTGACATGGCTTCAAAAGACTCCCGTAACTCCCGATCTCCTCCTACGAAGTTGGTGCGATTATCGCACAACAGCTCCATAGGTTTACCGCGACGAGCTATAAACTGGTGCAGGGAAAGAAGGAAAGCATCACTGTCCATATGCTCCAACAGATCCAGATGTACACAACGTGTTGTTAGGCATTTATAAATGATCCCCCATCTTTTCTCTTGACGGCGCCCAAATTTGACGGTGAATGGGCTGAAGCAGTCTACGCCTGTGGAGTAAAAGGGTGGCTTAAACAAATTTAACCTGTAGGGGGGTAGATCTGCCAGTCGTGGAGTTTAAGGTTTGACGCGCCACATCAGACAGTCCCAACAGGTGTGCTGGTGTTCTCAAACTGCTTCTCGACCTCGAAGTATCCAATACTGTCTGCGCAGTTCTGCTAGAACCCTTTCTGAACCAGGGTGAAGGAGTTGTTGGTCTGTTTCCTTAATCAACAACTTGGTGATATGATGGCTAGGGTCTAATACAATCGGATACATAGCCTCCAGGTTGAGTTCAATAGCTCGCCGTAGCCGCCTGCCCACTCTAATAAGACCAGTGACATCATCATATTCCGGGGCAAGTGAGCCTAAGCGACTGTTGGGTGGCACAGGATATCCGGCCTTAAGATGTTTAACCTCAGTAGCAAAGGAGTCAATCTGAGCCTGTGCCAGAAGTAACCTTTCCGCTTCAATATATTCAGAAGCCTTCCTAGGAGAGTCAGTGTCGGTGGCAGCCGCCCCATGTAGGGATCTGATCGTGGCCTGGACAAGCTATGGCCAAGTGTGGAATTGAACTGGATCGGGTAGAGAACTATTAAGTACTGAAAGTGTTCCAATAAAGGCTGATTTTCATCAATCTGGTTCACCTTTAGTTTTGGGCATTGAGGGCCATTGGTCAGGTGACTGAATCAGGAAGGCTGGACCTGAGCTCCACTGATGAGGGCCTGCTAACTCTGTCAGTGTAAGACCTCGTGTGATGTAGTCAGCAGGGTTGCAATTCGACTCAACAAACCTCCATTCAGCCATCTCAGTTAAAGTCTGTATTTCTGCCACGCGTGTCCCTACAAACACTTTGTAGCGGCAAGAAATACATGCCCATGTTAACCAGTACAACACAGTGGTAGAGTCAGACCAGAAAGTGACCATGTCGATAGGTATGGTCAACTCAATTTGGATGACCTTCCCCAATTGAGCACCGGTCAGAGCTGCACACAACTCCAAGCGGGGCACAGACAGGAATTTGTGAGGCGCTACTCTCGACCTGGCCAAGACAAAGGTAATATCAACCTGTCCCTACAAACACTTTGTAGCGGCAAGAAATACATGCCCATGTTAACCAGTACAACACAGTGGTAGAGTCAGACCAGAAAGTGACCATGCTGGGTTGTCAGCTGAGGCTGGGGTATATGCCCAAGGGAACTGTAGTTTGGTAAGAGCTGGGAGTTCTTCTACCCAGGTAAGCCTAATTTCTCTCAAATATAAAGGCTCTATGAAGTCATCCCAACCAAGGTTGTGCTTCCAGAGGTCCTGAATGATAACCTTGGCTCTAGTAGTGAATGGAGTAATGAACCCTAAAGGGTCATACTGACTTGCCAAAGTTTTATATATGTTCCTCAGGGTAGGCTCAACAGTCTCGGAAGAACGCATGTTGTAACCCAAGGTGTCATTGATGCAATCCCACCGCAACCTGAGAGTGAGCTCCTGTAGGTCAGTACTACTTTGTGCCAACCAGTGCTCACTATTTGCAGACCTGGCCTCTGACGGTAGGTGTTCGGTTACTGATGGTATATTGCATGCCCATTGTCTAATATCGAAGCCCCCTTCGGAAAGAAGCTGGCGCAACCCATCTATTATCACTTTAGCCTCACTTGCTGTTGGTACACTATGAAATCAGTTGTCGAAGTAAAACGAATGTTCCACAATATCGACTAATTCGGCCTTACTATCTTTGTGCTCTTGAACGTGATATTGGAGAGCATAGATAGCACAACAGGGACTGCACGTTGTACCAAATGGAAGCACCTGCCACTCATATATCTCAGGTTCTGCTTCCCTGCACATGTCTCTCCAGAGAAAACGCAGCACAGATTTGTCCCCAGGCAGCAAGCGGACCTGGTGGAACATACCTTTAATGTCCCCACTGATTGCAACTGTGTGCTGGCAAAATCTCAGGAGGACATCTAATAAGGATGGTCCCAAAGTTGGTCCGGGTAGTAGCAGCTGATCATTTAAAGACCCTGGTATTGGAAAGAGCAGTTAAAGACAATTCTGTTTTTGCCATTGTGCTGCACCATGTGGTGAGGAATAAACCAGGACTCTGCACTTTGGTCTGCTTCCTCTGCAGTTATCTTCACTACATAACCAGCTGATTCCAGTTTCCGAATCTCACTGCAGTAACATTTGGCCCTCTCAGGATCCCTTGTAAGTCTGCGCTCAGTATGGCGTAAACTGGGGAGGACTGCTGTTCTATCTGCATGGAGTAAACTGAGAGGGTTTCGTCTCAGTAATGGTGTAGCATATCGTTGGACACCGTCCACGGTCTCTCTGATGGCCCCATTCTGCAACAAGGTGTAAGCCTCTTTGTCCTGTTTGGACCTAGTAACCATCTTGGGGTTGTATGGGAGTGTGTCAATCTGCCAGAGTCTCTCCACATGTTGAACTTCATGCATGGGAACTGTCCTGATGTGGAGGCACTGCCGACTTCCTCTTGAGGACTGCAAGGGACTCATTGAGCCTTGGAGAGACCATCCCAGTTGCGTACGAACAGCAATGGGTCCCCCTGGAGGACCTTTACATATGGGCTGAACTGGGGTCAGGAGATGTGGCATGTCAGACCCAATAAGAAGCAGTGGTTTCACGCTATCCATGGGAGGCAGTGGCAGGTCCTTTAGGTGTCGATAAGCCTTTTGGAGAGCAGCCACTGGGTAGTTGTGCTCTGCTAGACACAGACCAGTGGCAGTGAATGCATTGTGTATAGCAAACTTCTTCATAGGCTTGGATACTGACGAGTGGTATTTATACTGCTCACTAAGATAACTGTGATTACTTAACAAATTATCCAATGCCCGTTTTAACAAAGCAAAGTCACTCTCATTACCACTCTCAAACACTGTTAGCCTATGTGGAATGCCATAAGCGGAGGCAAACAGTAGCTCTGTACCTGGGTAAGCCGAATAGGTGTGGGGGAGATGCATGAATGAAGGTGGCTGAGCAAAGCTAACACCAGGTGGCATAGGTGAGGCCTGCTGGCTGGTAACTGGAGGTTGGTGAGGTGCATGGGCGCTCACTGAAGGGACGAATGACTGCTGTATCACGTATGGACTTGTACGCATGGGCCGTGGGACAATGGTAGGCTGCTGTGATACGGCACTCTCATACCCGTAGAATGTGCAGTAGTGGACATAACTGTGGCTACCGAGAAGGGCTGAGGTGTTATATGCGAGACTGACGTCACTGTGCTCAATGGCATAGTTATGGGGGCAGTCTCAGATACTGCAAAGACTGGTGATGAAACTGCTGGTGATATCTGGAATGCTGGTGGAAAGGAAATTCAAAGGATTCAGTGGGGGGTAATGTTAGAGCCAGTGGTCCAAGTGACAGCTGTGAGCTGTCATCAAGCATTCTCTGCTCAGCTGCTGAAGGCCGTAAGGATGATGTTACTGCTGGTGACTGAGGAAGATGCTGAGACAAGGAAGGAAACTGTGAACTCATTCCTGGATCAATCTGGTTAGGCTGAGGTGACGGCAAAGGGTGGTCTGGTGAGCCTGAACGTACAGGAGTGGCTGAACCAGAGTCTTTAGTGAGCATGGAAGATACGAGCTTGGCTACCTCGAGCACTGTCTCTGCTTGGTGCAGCTTCCGTTGTCTCTCTAGCTGTTTAGATAAAGCTTCCTTAGCTGCAAGAGCCTCCTCCTGAATACGCTGAGCTTCCTTGGCTTGTGTCTTCAGTTGCTGATATTCCATGTCAGCGAGTGAGTCCTCCTGTACCTGCTGCTGGAGACTGTCAAACTGTCTCTGCTTAATCCTCTCCTCCAAAACAGCATTCTGGACACTAGAGAGTTCTGGTGGAAGATAAATGCCAGTGGAGCAAATAGAACGCCTACTAGTCCTGGAATGAGCGCTGGTACCGCTACGAGATGTTATCCTCGAGCTGCTTCTAGATTGACTGAGACTAGGGGTAGAAGCTTTAGGAGGATTATCCTCTGTGGGTCGGTAGCCAACCTCATAAACCTCCAGGTGAGGCGGCAGGTTTGTCCTGCGGCGAGGTCTATCCATTGTCCCGGTGTCACTTACTGTTTGGTCCATACTGGTTTAATGTTGCTCTCAATCCGGCTCGAAGGACCATAACAATGTAGGAAACGTTACTACATCAAAATTACTACTGGTTGAGGCGGCCAAGTATGAACCAGATTCCTGTCAGAGAATCAGGAAAGCAGGAGAAGTCTTAAGATTGAGACATTTATTTTCTTCAGTATATACTGTATATATATCTGCTTATGTTTCTATTAGAAATAATGGTTGTGACAGTCTGGTTAATAATAGAGAACTAAGATATCAATTTATATTGGCAAACTTAAACAAACGCGCACAGAACAGCTACATATAGCACTAATACAACAATGACTCAGCAGAATACTCGCGGCAATCGTGTCGGCAAATAAGCGAGTAAGCGGAACACAAGAGCAATAATCGGCATATTATATTAATGTAATACAATATTCGTCTGACTTACTTGTATTATATGAACACATTCTGACAACATAAGCATCAACAAGCATCAACATAAACAATGACGGACAGCTGTATATTCCCATAGGTCCGACACCAAAACCCGTCCCACTAGAAACATTGAAACAAACTTTAGTTCCTAGTTCCTAAACAGGCTTTCTGACAGTATGAGTTAGGCTACTCAGTAATGCAAGTAAATAATGATTAATATGAATGAGTACATCAAACTCAAAAACTGATAGTTCTGTTTACTTAAAATTGGAAACATCATTACTTTAAAAAATTTGATGTAACTGATTAGCTAAATTTCTTTGAGGTTTGCCAACTTATTTGGGTTTACAGTGTAGGAGTTTTTGTGGTATGCCAGTTAGAAGTGAATTACAGTAGTCAATACGGGAGGTGACCAGTGCGATGTAGAATAAGAGTGGAAAAAGTCAGTGGGATGAGGAATGGACTAAGACGAGAAATGTTACATAGCTGCAGATGCATGTTCGGCAGATATTTTTTGTATGGGACTCGAAGGAGAAGGAGATTTTGACCTGAGTAAAGGGAGAAACTGAGGAACCATTGATACAGAGTGAGAAAATGTTGGACTTAAGTTTGACAAAAAAAGCAGGCAAACCAGAAGTTTTTTTTTTTTTTTTCATTTAAACAGTTATTGAGATAGGAGGATGGGAAAGCAGAGTCAGTCATTTTGGAAATATAATGTTGTGTATCATCTTTAGAATTTTTCTAATTTTCTAAAGATGTGACCAAGATGGAGGAGGTTGATGAGGAACAGAAGGTGGCCGAAGATAGAGTCTTGGGAAACACCATGACTGACTGGGAGAGTCTTGGGAAACACCATGACTGACTGGGAGAGACTGAGAATAGAATTTTTTTAATTGCACAAACTGGGTACGGACAAAGGGGTATGCAGTGAACCAGGCGAGAGGGATGCCAGTGATGCCAATTGTAGCTAAATGGTTTAATAAAATGGAGTGAGAGATTGAAGTTTGCACTCAAATCTAGTAGGACAAGGATTGTTAATAGTCCAGCATCAGCAGCCATTAAGAGATAATTGGTAACCTTAACCAGAGCAGTTTCGATACTATGTTTAATACAGAATCCGACTGAAATTATTCAGAGAGGTTATTGTCAGTGAGGTGAGTATAAATCTGTATTACAACTACTTTTCCCAATATTTTTAGAAATAATTTGTGCAGAATAACAGAACACAGTTATGAACATAAAAGCTACCTTTATTTTTCTATATAATCCACTTTAATTGTATTTGTGAAATGATGTATTGCCTTTATATCTGCTGCCAAGGCGTGTTTGGACAGGGTGGGTGAAGGAAATTGTGTTTATTAAAAAAAAAAAAAAAAAAAAAAGGAATAGAAGAAGAAGTGATGATTTGCATAACCTACTCTGTATAATTTCTTCAATAAAAAAAAAATGCTGTGATAACAATCAGAAGCGGTCAGACAAAAAGAGCAGTTGATGGGAAACACAGCATGCTTTCACATCACCAACAACCTCAACAGTGCATTCATGACAACAAGACTGTTCTATGAAGACTTCGAGAGCAGAAATATAGAGGCCGTAACCCAAAATGCACTGCTATTTTCAGAAAAATATTTGGTATTACAAATAAAATTCTGGACTAAATAAATAGCTTCAAGCAAAGTGAAGAAAACATAACATAAAATACAAGCTTATAAGCATGGTAATAGTGATGTCATGTTTGGGCTTGCATCGCTGCTTCTGAAAGAAACTCACTAATCTTGATTAGTCTAATCTTGATTGAGCTGTAACTCATAATGCTAGCAGCAAAAGGAGTTCAGAAATGTAAAGAAACATTCAATCTAAAAATTCGTAAAGAAATTGAGTAAGACAATGACCTACTGTACAACATATTGCCAACACAGCAAAGGATGTCATCAGGGGACAGGTGAAGTCTAAAGACAATACTGTAGAAAGAAACCTACCAACAAAAAAAAAACAACTCAAAGGCCATGTGCTAGCCAGAAATAGCATCACAAAAAAAAGAATGCAACAATATGTTGAATTCAGTGAATTGCAAACTGATGCTATTTAAAACAAGGGATATGCAACCAATATTAAGTGCTATTTCCTTTAATTAAATTTAATTCTTTCTGTTCCTATATGATTTTATATACTTTTAAAGTAATATATTCAGAATTCAGGTACAGTATTCAAACTTTTCAGTCAATGATTTAGCATGTTGCAAATTACTTCAATTTATTGCAACTTTAAAAAAATTTGTGTCCTTGAATGTTCAACTATTTCCTTATAATTATTTACAGTGGTTAAGTATACATGACCAAATCTTTTTTTTTTTTCACATCAATCAGTCTGATTATCTACATGTATTATATTTATTGCTCAGACATTTTGCTCACTGCAAGCTTTAGGTTATTACCAATTATGCTGTTTATCAAATTTTACATCAACAAGCAGCTGTATCAATCACAAAAAATTATTAAAAATTATTCCTAAATTACCTTGTGTTTATCTTCTGCTTGTGTATTTGAAAAATCCTCTTTCGTACCTCTGAAAGTTTAAGGCCATACATAAGTGGATTGAGGAGAGGTGGGACAACAAGAACTTCAAACTGTAAAAAATAACGCACAGCTACTGGAAAGTCATCTGACCCATAGCGAGTGAACAATATGTCAAAAAGCAAAGTAATACTAAAGTTGATCAGCGATACCAAATGTGGCACACATGTCTGCATGAACCTTTTTCTGCTCTCATTTGATTGCCTACAAGCAACAATAAGTCGCTGATATGAAACAATTACAAAAGCTGCATGTAATGAAAATATGCAGATTACAAAATATCCATATACATTAAGAGTTGTAGAAGGGACACATGCCAACCTGACCATTGTCCAGGCATAACAGTAAACTCTGTTTATCTCTGACCCACACATTGGCATTTGATTGAGAATGACAGAGAAAGGCACTGAAATAAAAAAAGGAAATACCCAAGAATAAACAATAGCTTTTGCCACCGTCTGAGTTATCATAATATTGTGATACTCTAAAGGTCGACATATTGCAATATATCTGTCATAAGCCATTATAGCCAATGTTGTACATTCACACATGAAAGATGTATATATTACATATGCTTGTGCAATACATCCAATGAATGGGATTACCTGTACGGGTGAAAATAGATCATAAATTAATTTAGGATAAAACCCTGTTGTACCATAGAGTCCATTAAAACACAGATTACACAGAAAAAGATACATGGGCTCATGCAGTGCCTTTTCTATTATAATTGTTATAATCAATGTCAAATTTAAAAGAATGATTAAAAGATACATTAAGAGAAAAATTAAAATGAAAAGGTATCTTGGCCATAGATCCCTAATCCCAGACAAGGTAAATATGACAGGGTAAGATGTGTTCATTTTCACTGATGTCACTGAAGCAACTGCTACTGAAAACCTGAGAAGAAAAAGAAAAAAAAATATAAAAAAGATTAGAAAGATTAATTCATCAATTTGAAACATATTGTTGGGTTTAAAAAACATCATATATAAATTTTACAAAATGCTATTTAACTTGCTTTTCAGTGAGTCTTAAGAAGTCGACCCCTAATAATAGTGCACTGTTATTACAAGGACACCATAAACTGGAAATTTGCCAATTTTACATTTTTTTCAATCTTGGTATTGTATGATCTTTCACTTCAGAAACCACAACAGCAGCTGCAATAATAGCTCACATTTACATTTGACTTGTATAGGTTAAAATTAAGTTTTACAGTTAAAGATATACATTAAATTAAGATAAAAAAAAAGATTTAATGAAAATATATGGTTACTTAAATGTGTTGTTTCAGTTAATCTATAAAGATATGAGAGAAGAAGCACTGGTATTAAACCACAAATCCTGGCCTTGTTCTGCTGATGTCATTAGGATTAAAATAAACACATTTGTAGAAATGTTTTAGAGATAAGAAACATTCTAATAAGCTAATACAATAAACAAATGCACATACATGTACAGTATCAATTAATGTTCTATTCTCATTCATCATCACAGATTATATATATCCCTCTGTGCCACTCCCCCTTTTTTGAGCGCAATGGTGAGATTAGTTAGTACTACATGGACCTACTGTCCAAGCCATGCTATTGGCTATTACGCACAACAGCTTTATTTGGCTTCTTTAAGCAACCTTTAAAAAAATTAACATAGATGCACTAAAGAATGGACAAGAAACAGCCTGGTGAAAGAACAAAGTCAAAAGTCGAAGACAAAAGTTAAAACCTTTTTGACTTTGATTAATTAAAAAGTGTGCCAGCAACATAGCATAGGTCAATAATGATTAAAAATATGCATGTACAAAATCTGAATATATTCAGTAAATTTATGAACTACACTCAAAGTATCAAATCCAACTATGAAGTTTGATTTATTTGGTACCATTAAACATTTTATTTCTATTTATTTTATGTTCTGCTGAAATACATTTTAGGCAGAGACGTCTCCTCTGTCTTGTTAATTATACCAATTCCCCCATCAGTGAAACTGGTTTGCTAACTTCACACCTATCGTGAATGGGGCTTTCTGCAGGTGTTCACCTCGGAGCTCTCTGTCGCGTTGTATTCAGCAAGTAGACTATATATATTTTTTGTTGCATTTCTGGGGGCATATGCCTGCAGTTTTATAGATAAACGCGAGGGCAGATATGAGCAGATTTATCAGCCTTTTGATCAACGGCACTCTCTTTCACTTTACAAAAGGCAGTGTTTATTGTGTAGTGTATATTTAAAGTGCATACATAAGCGCATAGATAAGATCTATTGTAAAACAAAAACAAAATCATGTTTGCTTCAGCATTGGAAACAGTATTGTTTTGGGCTAACTTTATTTTAGCCTTTTATTAATAATTATACACTTTTATATTCTTTGTTGTACCTCGTCTTTTTGCAAATTATGCAAATTATGACGTTACAATAATAATAATAATAATAATAATAATAATAATACATTCACAGCACTATTACTACGTCTACTACTACTACACTCCAAAAACTGCTGGGTTAAAAAACAACCCAACCATAACCCAGCTGCTGGGTCACTATTGGACAGAACGCATGCTGGGTTATTTTGACCCAAGTGCTGGGTTGTACCATTTAACCCAGATTTCTGGGTTGTTCATCTGACCCAACCAGTGGGTTAAATTGACACTCTTGCTGGGTTAAATGTTAAAGTGCTGGGTTATTTTATTTGACCCAACCAGTGGGTAAAATTAACAATCTTGCTGGGTTGACACATTCCATTTGATTTTTTTTTTTTTTTCAAAAAAGACACAAAATGTACACAACTTCACATAATGTAAATAGATTGTGACGGAATAAGAAAATGTGAAAAACCTAATTTTGACCAAAATGTTAAACAAAACCATATGACACACAAGCTGACCATTTGTTAAATATAAAATAAATGTACTGTAACATAAACACTCTGTAAAACAAAAACAAGAGACCCCTGTAAGTCTGATTTGAACTGAATTTTTTTGCATTTAATACAATGTTTAAAAACTTTTTATATAGAAGTTTTCAATACAAATCTTATAATGCCCACATGACACAAACATTTCCCATCTTAATATTTTAACTATCCGTTATTTAACTATAAATATTTAATTTCCTTCAAAAATGACATTAAAAACAAAAATTATAAAACTTTTTAAAAATAGATGAGTACTTGTGTCCAACAATCTGATCTACAGTATGCTGGAGAAACTCCCAGGTGAGAAGACACTTCTTAACATCAATAACAACAAAAAAAAACAGCCTTCACCAAAGAGTCTGTATCAATAGCATTGCCTCCAACAATGGAAAAGGTCTGTCAGGTCCCTCTTGTCTCATCCCCAAGGAACAAAACAGGGAACAATGCTCCAGTCATCTCCATATTTTGCAGATATCATCCTCATCATGTTGGTCCACCTATGGATTATACAGCATCACTTACTGTAGTGTTGCAATATAACTAACACTTACGTTGAGCATTTTTGTTAAGGACGTACAGCTACATATGCATTTAATGCAAAAAAAAATTCTCTTGTCAATACACAAGAATACATAACGTGAACATGAATTTAGTGTACATTTTTGAATAATTTACCTTACTATTTCTAAACATGTGAGGGATAACAGGATACAACAAACACTAGATGAATATGATATTTAATGGTGAATTCACAACTTATAATAAATATTTCATAAGGATAAAGAAAAAGCTTGTTTTAAACTACAACTTAACCATGACACTTTCTCATTTTTTGAATAACAAAACAGAATGGGAAAACAATATTAATCCCACACAATATTAATATCAAAGCATTTATTTTAAAGAATAAAATATGCTTGCTCCTACCACAAGTTACTAAAAAAAAGTAAAAATTTACTTTAACTTACCATAAAATACTGAGTGCTCTGAGCATGATCCAGTCAGAAGTGAAGAATCCAGAAGGTTCTGCTGGGTACTGCTGGGTCAAAATAACACAAGCAATTTTTAACAATAGCTTCATCTGACACCTATTAAATATTGTAAAATATGCCAAGAGACTTTCCACACAGCTTTAGCGAAGATTACTAGTAATTTACCTAAAATTACATTTAAGATTACATTTAGTATTTTGTGTGTGTGTGTGTGTGTGTGTGTGTGTGTGTGTGTGTGTGTGCTACAAACGCACTAGACTAGTGCAATGCACTTTATGTTGGAGTCACTCAAGCTCGTTTACATCTTCTGCAACTTGTACAGAATGCTGCGGCTCGTATGCTGACCAGTAATCGCAAATATGATCATATCACACCAATCCTGTATTCTTTCCACTGGATTCAGTTTAAACTTTTGGTGTTTATTTTTAATGCGATAAATGGTCTGGCACCTTCCTACCTATGTGAGACAGTAAATTTTTATCAACAAAGTAGAGTCCTGCGTTCTGCTAACCAAAACCTGTTAGTGGTCCCTCGGTCAAGATCCAAACAATGGGGTGATCGCTCTTTCGCAGTGGCTGGTCCTAAACTCTGGAACACCATTCCACCTGAGTTACGCAGCATTACGGACCTTCCTCTGTTTAAGGCAAAACTAAAGACTCACTTGTCTAGAATAGCTTTTAATATGTTATAGTTTTATGTAATATTTTTTATAATTTTATCTTTTTATTTTTTATTACTATCATTTTTTATGGCTATGACTATTATTTGATTTTTCATTTATTTATTTATAACTATATTTTATTCTGTTTGTATTTTTATTTTTATTTTTATTGCCATTGTATTGTCATTCTTTTAGAACTGTGAAGCACTTTGGTACAACTTAGGTTGCTGTAAAGTGCTATAGAAATAAATTGATTGATTGATTGATTGATTGATTGATTTTTATAATAAAATTCACTATAGCCGACTGTTGGCACAGAATATTAAAACATGAACTCCTCTCACCCCCATATAAAAGTACGATTAAAAAGGTGCTCCTACCACAACTACATTAAAAATTTAGGTAAAAATTCATATAAACTTACCATAAAATACTGCCAGCATTAAGTGGCGTGCTCCTCGCTTCAGAAGTGAAGAATCCAGAAAGTTCCTCATGCTGTGTCTCAATTCCAAAAACGCAAAGAGCGGACTTGACTTGGAAGTGCACACTCGAGGGTTTGAGGATACCGGGTATAGTGCAAATAGAACGCAGCATACAGGATGCTTCTCACAGCTGCGATATATTATACCATAGCCGTATTATACCAAAGATTACCTGTTAGGAATACAAAAAACGAAAAGAAAAAAAAAACACCACAGCCAGCGGTCGTTTACAGAAGTTTCTGCCAAGGTGAGGCTATGTTGAGCGGCTACATGAACGCGGAGCACCGTAGGACTGCCTGGAGCTCAAATCTCCGAAATCTTTCAGGCAATTTTTAAAATAGACTTTATCTTTAATCTTTAATAACCGATTGATGTTTTGAGCTGTACACACATACATTCTCGCTTAAACAACTCTCCGTTTGGAGAAATAAAGAATAAACCAGTTGTTGGATCAAAATAACCCAACCAGGTGTCCATTTGTAAATGACCCACTACGTCTCATTTGACCCAGCATTACCCAACCCAACAATGTGTTTAAAGTCCCCGAAATAACCCAGAATTTTGACCCAGCATGAACAACCCAACAATGTGTTT
>JAAGKR010000904.1:30993-154557 GCA_011419295.1 Clarias macrocephalus
TGAAAAGCTTTATGGAGATGAAGATTTCATTTTTCAGCACGACCTGGCACCTGCTCACAGTGACAAAACCACTGGTAAATGGTTTACTGACCATGGTATTACTGTGCTCAATTGGCCTGCCAACTCTCCTGACCTGAACCCCATAGAGAATCTGTGGGATATTGTGAAGAGAAAGTTGAGAGATGCAAGACCCAACACTCTGGATGAGCTTAAGGCTGCTATCGAAGCATCCTGGGCCTCCATAACACCTTAGCAGTGCCACAGGCTGATTGCCTCCATCCCATGCCGCATTGAAGCAGTCATTTCTGCAAAAGGATTCCCGACCAAGTATTGAATGCATAACTGAACATAATTATTTGAAGGTTGACTAGCATATTCTGATAAAGTTCATTATTTTCTGTAATTTTGGTTTTACTTTTCTTTTATTGGTCGGATGAAATATGCAATTTTTTTGAGATAGGAATTTTGGGTTTTCATGAGCTGTATGCCAAAATCATCAATATTAAAACAATAAAAGGCTTGAACTACTTCAAGTTGTGTGTAATGAATCTAAAATCTATGAAAGTCTAATGTTTATCAGTACATTACAGAAAATAATGAACTTTATCAGAATATGCTAATTTTTTTAGAAGGACCTGTATACTGATGATAGGAAACCCAGGCCGCTGCATAAAGTCTTCATCACATCACAAAGGTTCTGGACTTTGTGATGCCCTATCCATTCTTTTACAATTTGAGCTTGAATCCTAGCATTGTCATCTTGGAATATGCCTGTGCCATACATTGATGAAAAAGCCTCGTCATTCAGTTTGTTTAGATAGTTTAGATTTGTTTTGATGCATTATTTTGCCCGTTCTTGTGTAAAAATTATTCCTCATGCTCCCAGAACCACTCTTTCACAAATTGCAACCTGGAACATCCTGGATAGCAAATTGAAGACTTTTTCTTATTAGTAAAAACTGTTTAGTCCAAATCCTGTGAGTTCTCTTCACAATGATACTGTTTTGAAGGATTCTTAACCCAGTTCCAGTAATTTCAAATCTCCTTAGTTCATTTCTTTGCTTGATGTGGCCCAATAATTTTACCATTTCGAAATGGCAACTTTTTTTGGCCATGTACAGTATGTGTACTAAAATATGTATTTTTGTTTGGTCCATACTGAGAAATATACCATGGCAAGAAAAGTATGTAAATCTTTGGGACTTTCATAGTTTCCTGCATTAATCTGTCATAAAATGTGATCTGATCTTGATCTAAGTCAAAAATATTGACAAATATAATGTGCCTAAAATAATAACACAAAGAAATTTTGGTCTTTCATGTCTTTATTGAGAACAACCATAACCTCATAGTGCTAGTGGAAAAAAGTACAGTATGTGAATCTTTGAGTAAATTTACCTAAAAAAAGCTAACTGGAATCAGGTGTTAGCCTACCTGGACTCTTGTTAAAAAAGTGAGTCTGAAGATGTGGACTAGAGCTACTTTAACTGATGAAAAACCATTTAAACATTTTTATGTTTGCTCTGCACAAGAAGAATACGCTTTCATAGGATTTACGTTCAATTGTTGAATTACATAAAGCTGGCAAGGGGTACATAGTGTCAAGGACTTTAGAAATTCGCCAGTCTACAATTACAATTATAAATGAAGACACTTTGGGATGGTGGCTACTCTAAAAGTGGCGCCCAGTCAAAATTAATACAAGAGCACAACATAGACTCTTCAATTAGCTAAAGAAACATCCCTGAATGACAACCTATAACTTTGATTCTCACTCACACACACTACACACAGCGTACGCTACATACAGTAAGCATACCTACAAGCGCTGTGTCCCTAACAAGGGAGCGGGCCACTGTAACTCACCTGGGCTGGAAGTTAATCAGAGGACGCCATCATGCCTCTGCATCTTTGGTTCCACCTAGTGAGTAGAGAGTACTTGTGTATTTATTCAAATGAATCTCCTGTCTTTGCAGACTCGACTCACTTTGAGTCATATTCACTAAGAAGAAAGTTGCTGGCTACCACCTCTCGCATGTGCTCTGCTGTCTCTGCCTGTCTCATGCCACCTGCTCAGTGCCGCCTGCTCCACTCACCCCAGTGCTACTATTTGTGATTGTGACATCTGGTTCCCATGTGTTTCTTTCGTGTTTCTGGCCCATTACACGGCCAGGGATTTAAAGGCACTATTGGAACTGGCTAACAAATGTTTTCATGAGTCTACAGTACGTAAAACATTGAACAAGTAAGGTGTCAATGGCAGGAAACTGCAGGTTACTAGAAAGAACATTGCTGCATGCCTGAAGTTTGCAAAAGTGAGAATATCTGTACATCAGCTGAAACTCTGTAAAAGTTAGGTAACGGAACAGGACAATGACCCGAAACACTAGAGCAAGTCCACAACAAAATAGCTTCAGAAAAACTAAATCCGCCTATTGGAGGGGCCAAGTCAGAGCCCAGACCTCAAGCCAATAGAAATGCTATGGAATGACTTGAAGAGAGTCATGTACATGAGACATCCAAAGAATATGAAAGAGCTAAAGCAGTTCTGCCTGGAAGAATGGCCTAAAATTCCTTTTGAATTATTTGTAGGTCTGATCCACAGCTACAGGAAGTGCCCAGTTGAGGTTATTGAGTCTGGTTCCTCTCAAGGCTTCTTCCTATGCCATCCCAGGGAATTTTTCCTGGCTATCGACGCCATCGCCCTTGGCTTGCTCATCAGGGACAATCTAATCAGTTTGATCTATAAAGATTTTTACTTGCTCCTACCCATTTCCATAATCTCCTTTGAATTTTGTGAAGCTGCTTTGGGACAATGACCATTGTTAAAAGATGAAAGGAGGGGGGGGGGGTGGAGTCAACCATTTAATTCCAAGGGTTCACTTGCTTTTACCACTACCGTTTTGAATGTTGAATAAGTGTGTTAAATAAAGAAATTAATTTTTTTTTATATATTTAGCACGTTATATTTGTCAATAAGTCTGACTTGATCACATGTAATGACAGATTAATGCAGAAAAAGTTCCAAAAAGTTTACATACTTTTTCTTGCCATTGTATAAATAAAGTAAGAATGAGGTCTGATTATATATGATAAACAAGGTCAATATGTCCCTTTGAACCTCATTTCAGTTCAATTTAGTAGAGTTAAGCCTTTAATTGTCACATATACATTACTGCACAGTTTCTTTACTCTTAGCATATTCCAGCTTTGTTAGTAGGCTGGGGTCAGAGCACAGATTCAGCACTTTTTTTCAGCGTCCCTGGAGCAGACAGGGTTAAGGGCCTTGCTCAAGGCCCCACAGTCGCATCCTAGTGAAGCTGGCGCTCAAACCAACGACCTTCTGATCAGTAACTTGAAGCCTTAAGACACTGAGCCACCACCGCCACCCTAAAAGAAGGGGCATTGACAAAGAAGACTTTGACAGCAGAAAATAGAGGCTATAACCCTAATGCAAACTACTTTTTACCAGTAAGAAATTTACAGAAATTGCAGAAGTGGAATTTGCAATGATACATAGAAAAACAAAGATGAGTCCCAAACCTTCTAGAGTGTTGGAAACATGACCCAAAATTCAAGCTTATCAGTCAGTCAGGGGCATCATGTTGGGCATGCATAATCTAATGCAGACTACTCTTTATTGATGATGTAACACATGATGGTAGCAGCAAAGTTAATCCCAAATCTTCTGCCTGGAAATGTGTAGAGAAATGCATCCAATCTTATTTGGATGATTTTCATTATTCAGTAAGGACTTAAAAGGTTTTATGTCTGACAAAGTTTTAAGACTGTCCAAATCAATCACCTAAAGAGGAGACTGTAGGAAGAAATAAAAAATTTGGGTGCCAACTTGATGCTGTTAAAAGCAAGCAATATATGCAACCAAATATTAAGTGTAATTAAGACTATCAGTTTCCTATACATTTAAAGAATTGTATTCAGAATTCAGGTATAATAGTCAGATTTTTCAGCCACTGATTTATTGCATATTGCAAATGACTCCCATTTAGTGAATCTTAAAAAAACAAACAAACAACAACAACAAAAAAACAATGTTATTTAAAATATATTTGCATAAAATTAATACATAGAAAATGTTTACATGACAGATGACCGAGATTTCAAAGTTAAACATCCCTCTATTTTTATTATATTTTCTGTTTTGGAATATTGCAAAATAACACTATATGATGATAACAGATGTTGGAAGAAGGTGGTGAATATAAAAATAAATAAATTAATTAATCAATTTAAAACTATAAAATAACTTTTGTTAGAAGACAATCCATCCAATCAATCTAAGCTCATCAAAGTGTCCTTAAATGCTTTTTTTCTCCACAGGTCAGATAAGTTTTTCTTATAAATAATAATTGTGGTTAAATTTACATGACGGAATCTTTTTAGCTAGTTTCATTTATAACAATCAATATCAACATTTATCATATTCGAAATTAAGTATTCGAAATTAAGCCCTCTGCAGACGTTAGATTAATGTCCATGATGCTGTTATGGCCAGGGCTGTAGTGAGTCTAAATGCACCATGGGTAATAATCTATATAACAAATTTTAAAGTTGGGATAATGCTAACATTAGTGTTAGGTTTTTTTTAAAGAATGCAGTTAAAGAATGGATCTGGTTATTCATATGTTTGCCAGATCAAACTTTAGTTTATTCTCTATTGTGCTGCAAGTGCTTTGTTTCCAGTTTAAAATTCCTAGCTGAACTAATGACCACATGATGCCCAATATATAACACACATCCTCTAAAAGTGTGGTGAAAAAATATTTTTAATCATATCAAAAATTATTACTGTGCAAATAAACATTTCTTCTGTTTATCTTCTGTGCATTTGAAAAATCCTCTTTCGCACCTCTGAAAGTTTAAGGCCATACATAAGTGGATTGAGGAGAGGTGGAACAATAAGAATTTCAAGTTGTAAAAAATAACGCACAGCTACTGGAAAGTCTTCTGACCCATAGCGACTGAATAATATGTCAAAAAGCAAAGTTATAGTAAAGTTGACCAGTGATACCAAATGTGGCACACATGTCTGCATGAACCGTTTTCTGCTCTCATTTGATTGCCTGCAAGCTCCAATAAGTCGCTGATATGAAACAATTACAAAAGCTGCATGTAATGAAAATATGCAGATTAAAAAATACCCATATACATTAAGAGTTGTAGAAGGGACACATGCCAACCTGACCATCGCCCAGGTATAACAATAAAATCTGTTTATCTCTGACCCACACATTGGCAGTTGATTGACAATGACAGAGAAAGGCACTGAAATAAAAAGAGGAAATACCCAAGAATAAACAATAGCTTTTGCCACTTTCTGAGTTATCATAATATTGTGATACTCTAAAGGTCAACATATTGCAATATATCGGTCATAAGCCATTATAGCCAATGTTGTATATTCACACATAAAAGATGTATATATTACATATGCTTGTGCATTACATCCAACGAATGGGATTACCTGTACGGGTGAAAATAGATCATAAGTTAATTTAGGGTAAAACCCTGTTGTACCATAGAGTCCATTAAAACACAGATTACACAGAAAAAGATACATGGGCTCATGCAGTGTTTTTTCTATTATAATTGTTATAACCAATGTAAGATTTAAAAGAATTATTAAGAGATAAATTAAGAAAAAAATTAAAATGAAAATATATTTTGGCCATAGATCCCTAATCCCAGACAAGGTAAATATGACAGGATAAGAAGTGTTCATTTCCACTGAGGTCATTGAAGCCACTGCTGTCGAATACCTGAGACGAAAAAGGAAAAAGCTTGTATTAAAAGGTTTGAAAGGTTAAATATTACTTTTAATATACATAGCTAGTGTTAAACTTAATAATAATACTTAATAATTTACCTTGCCCCTAAATAATAATGCATTTTCATTACAAGGCCACACATACAGTACTGTAATTTCTTTAATCAAGGTATGATTAAACCACAACAGCAGCTGTAACAATAGCTACTCTTATTTTACGTTTAAGTTATATAATTTAGAATTAAGTTTGTAATTAATGTTAAACATTACATCAATCATACAAACATAAATTTAAACAGAATATGTGGTAAAATTACTTAAATATGCTGTTTCATTTAATATATAAAGATAAGAGGAGAGGCACTGGTTTCAAATCACAAATCCTGTTCTTGTAATGGTGATGTTAGTAGGATTAAAATAAACAAATTTGTAGTTAAAAGTATTTAAATGTTATGTATTTAAATGTCATAAACTGAATTAATTCATTAAGCCTTAATCATATATGTTAATGTTCTATTCCTGCGTATCATCACATATTATATACAGTACTACCATCTATCCCCACCCCCATGATGGAGAGATTAGTTAATAATGCATGAACCCAGAAAGCATGAAATGTTATTGGACATTATTCACAACAGCTCCATTTAGATTCTTTAAACAACCTTAAACACTTAAAAAAAGTTAAAGTGCCATTTTCGGCTTCTTTAATGTAAGCTGCTACTGATGTTAAAATGTAATTTAATATATTTTATAGAACACCTGATCATAAACTTAAAAATGTACTGTGGCCTGCAACCCTCAAGATGAAAATAAATTTATTTCCCTATCATAATCAGTGATATTATTATTTCAGGTTGAAGCGTACATACAGTACATTGTCTTTCTGTACAGCAGAACTCTCTGCCTAACTTATTAATACAAAGAAATACAAATTTGTAAGGTTGAGTATCTCATACCTTTTTTTTTTTTTTTTTAATAAAATTTCGTTTGTCTTAAACCAAATATACTCTCTGGTTAAAGTAGATTATTACATCCAGCATATGACTGTTCCTAACATCACTTTTACTCAACATTTTGATTTGAGCGGCTAACACTCTCAATTCGGATATTTTACACGCCTTCACCTTGGACTGCTGCCGATACGTTTGCTCTAACTACCTGTGTTTTTTCTCATATTGGCGTTCTACATTACTTCATTAATTAGCCCCACAGGAAGAATAAACATATAATGATTTGTCCAAACCTCTTTGAAGATTCAGTTTTCAGATGTTACAGATCTGGGTCCGTATTCACAAAGCTTCTTAGAATTCTCTCAGAGAGCTCCTATCTTAGCCTAAAATGTCTTACCTGGGAGTCTTAGAATAAAAGTGATTTAGAAAACTTCTTAGAGCAACTCTGAGTAAGGAAAGTACAAAAACTTTTATCTTAGTGAGGGGGTGTGGTTGACCCCTTTGCTAGGGATGATGCAGCAATTCAAGGACTGTGATTGGTTGATAAAAAAATAACCTCTGACCTCTGTAAAGGTCTTGAAATGTGCTCTTTGTGAAAATAGAATATATGATAATAGAATAGACAGGGAAATCATAATATTTGTATATGAAGAAATTGTATAATCATGACTACGGACTACTTTATGCAAAGTTTCTGTTATAGGCTAGTTATCTTATAAGATAATTAAACAGTCAAATGTTGAAAATGTTTCTACTTTTGAAACAACCAATTTCCACACAGTATTTAGTATATTTAAGTTCTTACATTTATTTACTAAATAGATTTTATTACTTGTAATCCATTTCAGATTGATGGGAGCAAATGGCTCAGCTTTTATCAAGTTACATGATTGCAGGACAGTCTATTTTAGTTGCACTTTTGGATGGTTTGTAGTCAACAATCCAAGAGAGATGGAAGGAAGTAAAAGAACAAGAAAATCAAATTGGACAGAAGAGCAGTGTTTACTTTTAGTGTTAATCTCTCTTAGGTGCCCATTGACAGCAAGCGATGTATTTATTCTTCATTTTCTTCTCTCCTTCAATGATGATTCTTCTTTGACTGCACTTTCTCCATTCAGTATTATTATTATTATTATTATTATTAGTAGTAGTAGTAGTAGTAGTAGTGCTGTGAATTTTGTATTATTATTATTATTATTATTATTATTATAACTCGCCCGCATGTGTGTGCAAAAAGACGAAGTACAACAAAGAACAGAAAAGTGTATGATAAGTTAGTCTAAAACAAAATTGTTTTATTGTGTATACGTGTTTTAAATATACACTAAACAATAAACACTGCCTTTTACAAAGTGAAATTAATTTTTAAATAAAAAAAACGGAATAAGAAATGTCTCCGTTTCCTCCCTACACCTTTTGTCTGCATCACAATGAGCTGAAACGTCTCTTCTTCTAAAACTTCTTTTCTTGTTTTAATCTGTAATATTTAAGTGAAATATATTTAGCGTATAGTCCTTTAATGCATATTTTTATTTATGGACAGGTGTATTATGTTTTATCTAGAAGACCTGCAATTTTTTTTATTAAAAATTTAAAATGTAAATTCTTAAATGTTGCTTAAATGTGGCACTGTGCAAGACGAATTGCAGCCTTTCGCAGGAAAAAGTTAAATTTTGTTACTTTTACACTGCCTTGATTATTATACTGTAATACAATACAATAAAACGTTCATGTCAAGTGTAGTTTATCAAGTGTAGTTTAACAAGCACATTGAATTCCACATACAGTTAATGTTAAATGAGTTACAATTTATTGTTTTGCCATTTCCAGTTTTTATTTATGTACACTCACTCTTTTTTGTTGTTTAGGCCTTTCTCATTAAGTGAGGATGTCTTAGGCAGAATTAGCAATGTCTTAACTCCAGCGTTAGAGCCATTAGATAATAGAGTCTGTGTCTATTCCCCAAATAAACAAATTGTTGATTTAGATCATAGTGAACATGGCCAGCACCTTCTCACATTTAAGGGCTGTGGTGGCTCAAGCTGTTGTTAAGGGTGTGGGTTAATGGCTAGTGCCTAAGGTTGGCACAGTTATTTCACTGTGCTGTAAGGCAGTGGTTCTCAAACTTTCAAGCCAGCGACCCCTAATTGAAGACCGACAAGATCTCGCGACCCCCACTATCAAAAACAAGCAATAAACATAAGCTGTTCACAGTATTTTGACTACATTTACTATACATCAAAATAAGTTTGGCTTTCCTTTCAATGGGAAGGGTGTACTTGTTTTTGTCAGCACAAAAGCTTCAAAAGTCGACAGTAGAGCAAGTGAATCTATACTTTATGAATTCCTCCTGATATTTCCGACGTTTCCTACTTTGGTCTGACGGGGTATTGCTCTTATGCTTGGTTGATGTACATGGTTCCGATGACTCAGGCAAACTGTCACACACTGTCACAATTTCCTCAACATTTTTAGATTTGCGAATAGGGCTGTAGCTATCAAATATTTTATTAATCATTAATAATAATCATTATTAATAATTAATGTAAAATATATAAGAGAAACAAAGATTAATTGGTTTTCTTTTGAGAAAAATCTACTTTATAAAAAAAATGCATACAGCATTTTATCAAAAATAAACATTGTCATTATTCACAATACAAGGAATAGCTTAAAGTTGACTGAGATGAATTAAGTGCGTAACAGCCATAAATTCTTATTTTAAAGCCTTTTCTCAGATGCAAAAACTAAAAAAAAAAAAACTTTACTTGTAATACTGAAAAGTGTGTATTATAATCACAAAAAAAATACATAATTTTTTAATCCCTCTCGCGACCCTTTGAAATTATTCTGCGACCCCCAGTTTGAGAACCACTGCTGTAAGATACATGTGACAGATAATTAAATCTTAACTCTTACCCCTAATAAAAAAGAAATCCAGAGCAAGCTGTGTCACAGTTATATATTATATTATATAAAAAGTTATTGTAATTGTCACATAAAACCTGGATACGAAATACCAGGAATGTTTTTTTTTTTCTTCAAAACTACATACCTGTTGAATCTGATGATTATTATTTACAGATCCGCCTATACAGTATTCAGACATTTTTTCATTCATTTGCAGATTTCATCTAAACCAGTTTGTTTCCTTAGGCAAAGCATTATACTGTAAGTTGAACACTTTAATATTCAATATTAATATTGCCTATAGGCCTACTGGTATTGTTTTGCAAGTTGAAAGAAAACTGAACAACCCAGAAGAAACCCACCAACGCAGGAATAAAAACACACACAGATACTGTAGCAGGATCAAACCCAGGGCCCTGCAATTGTGAAACATTACTACCACTGCTACACAACTATATATATTTTTTAATATTCCTATGTTTACTAATTCACTTCCTAGATTTATCACATATAACTATTTGTAAATGATTGTATAATAAGTGAATAAAAAGAATGGCAAGTAGTTAATATTTTACAATTTTAACATAGCTCTTGCTTTTCTAACATTTAACATTAAAATTTTTAAATGTCCTTAATTACGGGAGGAGTACAATATAATGACATGGATGACACAAATGTTCAAAAGGAAAAATATAAAACTGACAAAAGCTGGTTGACAATGATGAATAAATAATGACAAATACTTAGAATTTTGATTTTTTTCTGACTATAAACAATACAAAATATAATTCAAGTTTTCAAGGCCTTTCCTTGTTTTTATGTTAGCTATACATTTTGCATGTCTGCAAGTTTAAACAGGCAAATAAAAATACAACTGAGATGTGTTGCAACATAGATGACTTTTAAGTCAGACTTCTGGCTTTCAATAGAGCCTGGTAAATATGCATATTATCGTGTTGCGTTTGATAAACATTCCCTGGAAACACACTCAAACAGGAAATATCTATCTGCAAAGGATGAACCATTACCGGTGTCAAATTCTGTAAAGGTCAGCGCAAGACTCACCTTAGAAAGGGTCCTTGGCAATGTAGTCCCCGGGACCGTCTGTTCCCAACCTCAAAAAACTCACACACTGCTGCACAGTACTGGGGGTACTAACCTCACAATGGGAGGCAGTCCTTTTATTTTTTTTATATTGCAACTAATTACAACTTAAATAAAGAAAAGCAACATATATGGTAAATAAGTAGAACTAAGCAAAGGGTTCAAAGGAAAAATAAAAGAACACAAAACCTTGTGAACTTAAATTAACAATGCGTGGTAACACTGCCTAAGAACATTATCAAAAGTACAGCAGAACTCATTTATACCCTGGTCCTGTGACTCATGTTCTATCAGCCTTACTCTACCAACCATTTAGCAGGTTCTTGCCTTATAAGGTGTATACTGATACACTAAGCTGCTCTCTACTCCCTCTAAATCTATTTAACATAATCAGCAGAAAACATATTCCTGTCTTTTGTCTCACTAACTGTTAAACATTGTACCATCCAATATGTCTTACAGTAGGTGTGAAGTACATTGCTGCTAACATTATCCTTGCAAATGCCAACTGACTCTTTTTACACAGATGTTGCAGTGATGTCTGGTAGAATGGTCTTTGCAGCATTTTCTCTCTTCAGAGCTCTGCGCATCTTCTTAAGACGTCTTCGTTCTTGTCGAGCTGCAGCACGCCTTGCTTTGATGTCTTGAATATTTTCAGCTTTACTCAGTACATCTCCTATAGTGAGCTGGGACATATGACAACGTAAAACATTAGCATAAACCATATCGCCATATAAACAATATCAATGTCATATTTGGTCTGTATATAGTTTCAAATTGTTAAATAATGTAAAATAAGACTCAACATTATAAACATTACAGATAAAAACAGTATGAATAGTAATGTCTATGTATAAATCTGACATAACACCAGAGGTTGAAAGAGTAATAAAATTTTTTTACTCAAGTAAAAGTATTGTTACTTCAGTGAAATATTACTGAAGTACAAGTAATCATTATAAAAATCTACTCGAGTAAAAGTAAAAAGCAAGCAGATATAAGTCTCAAACTAGTTTTTAATTGAAGGATACCTTTGCATAATAAAGCTGTTGCCTTTCTTGTGCTTGAAAATAAAAGGGGTCTCGGTCTAGGGTTTGGTCGTACAGCAAAAGAATGGTACGGGGTGCTATTTTATACTATATGGAAATGGTGGTATAAGGCAGAGAGAACTAGATCCAGTCCTTAGCTGATGAAATAGTGAAGTTTGTATTGCGTTACAAAAATACACACACACAAAAAAAAAAAACATCAAAATAATAAACAAAAGGGTATCTGTATTTTACTAGCTAGATTACCTGCAAAAAAAGACTAAACACAAACAAAAATACAGGTACCTTCCCTGACTCCCCAAACCAAAAGCAGTGAATAAATTCCCACTTCTTAAAATAAATGGCAGCCACACCCCTACTCCTGGTGAGTGCTCAAACATACAGTGAAATTATCTACAAATATATACAAATGGCCAAGCTACCAAACCAAAAGGACAAAGCAATAATCAAAGTCAATGGGAGATAAAAAGTCAAAACCAGAATACACAATCAAATATCAAAATGCCAAAATCACAATCCAAAAATAATCTCTCTCCAACACAACCAAGAACTCGCCTACACGCTAGTAATGGGACGTTCATGAACGATTTGTTCTTTTTGAACGAGTCTTTAACGTGACTCAGAAAAACGTGCAGTGTCAGAAAGTGATTAGTTCATTTTCTACTGGGTACAAAACCTGCAGTGCAGTACACAGGAAACAGAATTGAACGATTCTTTCTCAATGAGTCTTCTAGTGCAAGTCATTCGTTCTTTTGTCACATAACTCCCATAGACGCTATGCCGTGCAGTACACATGAAACAGAATTGGACGGTTCTCAATGAGTCTTCAAGTCCTACTCGTCCGCTCTTTTGTCACGTGACTCCCTAGATGCAGTGCAATAGATTCAAAAGAACGAACGATTCAGACTAGAAGATATAAGAGGTGAACTGCTCAGTCTGCATTGTAATATTTTCATTACTGGAACTATAGTCAAAATTGTTATATGTAGACGTGTTGGGGGTCTGTTTATTGAAAATCTAACATTTTATTTTATTTCTGATCAAAAGAACGAAATTAACTAAATGACACAAAAAAAGATTCAAAGAACAAAGTCACAAAAATAAATCAAACTTCACATTACTACTACACGCCTCCTCTTTCCCGTGTCTCTCTCTGGTTTATATATAGTCACACTAATTGATAACATCACTCTCAGGGCAGAAGCGACCGTGTGGAAAGTCAGGTAGATGCCGATGTGGGCACAGTCAGAAGACCTGGAGTGGAGTCTGGCAGCGCACAATACACACACACACACACACACACACACACACACACACACACACACACACACACACACACAAGTGCAACAAAGCATTTATACAAAGCATAATATTTTTATTTTTCATTTTCATAATTTTTTTTTACTCAGTACCGAATATGATTTAAAATGTAGCGAAGTACAATATTTCAAACAAAACATACTTAAGTAAAATTACAGATTTAATAAACTATTTTAAAAAGCAGAAGTACACAAAAAACTGCTTAATTACAGTAACATAAACAAATATAATTCCTTACTTTCTACCTCTGCATAAAACTAGGAAATGTATTCAGTCTGAAGGAGTGATCACATTGCACTGTGTGTCATATCTTGTCCTTTGGGAAGCAGGTGGTAGTCTGAAAAATAAGGGAGTGTCACGTTCCTGTCATGAATCGCCGTCATTCATTTCTCCTTTTTCCCCCATGTTGTCATGCCTTCTCTCTCACATGCTCATGTTTTCTTCCTGGCTGTCATGCAGTCTTGCTGCCAGATTATTGCGTGCCTTCAGAGCCCAGTTTTCTCGCGTTTCTTTTTTGTTAGTTGTTTCCGTTCTCAACCTCACTTGTTCTCGGTTTTCGCTTCTCATTTTTGGATCTTGTTCGCTGTTTCCCTGCTGGTTTTGACCTCTCACTTCGGTTTACGTTTACGTCCCTGCTCGCTCTCCTTTTGGATTTTTCGCATCGCTGACTGATTTAACTGGTTTTTCGACCCACTGCACCGGCTCTGAATTAAGTCACTAGGATTTTCCCACGGAAATGCTCAACTGTCAGCGCGCCACACCTCGTTCAAAACCGTGTCTAAGCCACGCCCCTTTGGTGCTGTAAATCTGCACTTGGGTCCTGCTCCTCTAACTCTCTTAATTTCTCTGCGCTGCCTGACAGAATAATCTGGCCACTATGGACCCAGCAGACTTAAACAGGCTAAGAACAGGCAGGGTGCCATGTTGGGCTCACACTAGCACAATCTCCAAAACATCAATCAAACTCTTAGAACCATTACAGATTCCCTTGCTGCCCTTTTGTCACAAATTCAGCGCCTCCAGGCAGCTTCCCCGGCACAGCTCCCAGCAACCACCACTTTTCAAGCGGCAGTTCCTCTCCCTTTGCCATCTCATGAATCCTGCCCACCTGCTCCACCCTCCTATGATGGTGATCCTGGTACCTGCCGTTTCTTCTTGTCCCATTGCTCCCTGGTTTTAGAGCTGCAAATTTCATCCTTCCCCACTGACTGCTCCAGAGTGGCGTACATCACCCTACTCTCGGGTAGGGCTTGAGAATGGGGCACGGCCTGTGGGACGCTCAAGCTCCATGTTGCGGGGACTTTAACTCTTTCACCACTGAAATGCAAAGGGTGTTCGACCATTCCTACACCGGATGACAAGCAGCTGTCCAAATACTTAATCTACGACAAGGGTCTCGCTAAGCTTAGGACTATGCTATTGAGTTTTGTACTCTTGAAGCCTCCAATGGTTGGGATGAGCGCGCGTTGTGTGACGCCTTCGTTAATGGTCTGGCGGAATCTGTGAAGGATAAATTGGCTTCCCTTGAGTTACCTTCCAGCTTCCAAGAATTAACGGACTTAGCCGGTCGCGTCGACAGCCGCCTTCATCTTAGACAATCTGCACCCCCCCCCCAAGGGGTCGTCTCTACTCCCTCTCTTCCCCCCGAAAGAGAGGCCATGAACCAATACATCTCTGAATCACTAGCAGCTGGAATCATCCGACCTTCTTCTTCACTGGCAGGTGCAGGATTCTTCTTTGTAGAGAAAAAAGACAAGTCTTTACAGCCTTGCATTGATTATCAGGGACTTAATGAAATCACGATTAAAAATTGTTATCCCCTTCCCCTCATGACCCCTTTTGAGTTATTGCCGGGAGTGCGCATCTTTACTAAACTGGATCTCCAAAATGCCTATCACCTCATCAGAATCAAGGAAGGGGATGAGTGGGAAAACTGCATTTAACATTCCTACTGGTTTTCCAAGCCCTGATTAATGATGTCTTAAGGGACTCTGAATGTATGTGTGTTTGTCTACCTTGATGACATTTTCATCTTTTCTCACTCCCTCGATGAACACGTTACCCATGTTTGCCAGGTATTACAGAGGCTGCTGGAGAACAAACTTTTTGTCAAGGCAGAGAACTGTGAGTTTCACCAGAAATCCACTTCTTTTCTGTGGTTTGTGATTTCTCCCTCCAAGATCCAGATGGAGCCCTCCGAGGTCAAGGTGGTTACTGACTGGCCCACGCCCACTTCTAGACGAGAACTCCAACGCTACCTAGGGTTTGCCAATTTCTACCGCAGATTCATAAGTAATTATGGCACCGTGGCTGCTCCCTTCCTCAAAACTTCCCTTTAAGTGGAGTGCAAGGGCAGAAGAGTCCTTTACTAGCCTCAAACAGAGGTTCACTTTGGCACCCATCCTTTCCATCCCAGACCCCTCCCTCCAATTCACTGTCCAGGTGGATGCTTCTGAAGCTATCCTTTCTCAGAGAAGCCCCAAAGACAACGAGCTGCATCCCTGTTCCTTTTTCTCTCGCTGACTCACTCCTGCAGAAAGGAACTATGACATTGGTGATCAAGAGCTACAAGCTATCAAGATAGCCTTTGAAGAGTGGAGACATTGGTTGGAGGAGGCTCAGCAAGTTTGGACTGACCACAGAAACCTTGAATACTTCAAATCGGCCAAAAGGTTAAATGCCCAAACCAGATGCTATTTCTCTACAGTTCTCCTTGCCCCAGAATTGTTTCCCTACTGAAAGCATCCTCCCACCACACTGCCTTGTGGCTGCCACCCAGCAGGACATTGAAGTTCTGGTCAGACACGCCCTGGAGCAAGAACCAGGCCCAAGCAACATTCCTACCAAATGCCTATTTTTTCCACAGTCAATTCGCCCACATGTACTTAAATGGGAACACTGCTCCAGATTGGCCTGTCACCCAGGAGGGCCCCGCAGCTTGTACCTGATCCAGCAACGCTTCTGGTGGGCAACTATGAGGGAGGAGATTTTTAGGATTCGTGGCAGCATGTGAGACATGTGTAAGAAACAAGTCATCCAACCAACCTCCAGCAGGCCTCCTTAAACCACTCCCCATCCCTCACCATCCTTGGTCTCACATTGCCCTTGATTTTGTTACAGGACTCCCAACTTCGGAGGGGAACCCTTGCATTATGAAACCCATTTCGTCCCCCTGACTAAACTCCCTTCGGCCAAGGAGACAGCCGAGCTGCTCATCCTCCACATTTTTCGGCTCCACGGACTTCCTGTCGACATTGTGTCTGATAGGGGACTCCAGTTTTCTGCACACTTCTGGAAGGTCTTCTGCAGACTCATCGGCGCTACGCTCTTGCTCTGTCAGGTTACTCCTGCCTTCGACTATGCACTGGACTAAATCCCACCTTTCATGTCATACCAACCCTTTATGCCCAGAGGCGTTCGTAAGAGGGGGGGTACTGTCACGTTCCTGTCACGAACCGCCGTCATTCATTTCTCCTTTTTTCCTGCTGTCCTGCCTTCTCTCTCTCACATGCTCATGTTTTCCTCCTGGCTGTTCTCGCTTGTTCTCAGTATTCGCTTCTATCCTCTCGTTTTTGGATTTTGTTCGCTGTTTGTTTCCCTGCTGGTTTTGACCTCTCACTTCGGTTCGCGTTTATGTCTCTACTCGCTCTCCTTTTTGATTTTTTGCACCGCTGACACAATGGCTAACGACAACGTATCTGCGCGCTCCCTTTTTTGGCATCGCTGACTGTATTAACTGGCTTTTCGACCCATTGCATCGACTCTGAATTACGTCACTAGGATTTTCCCCTGAAACACGGAAGTGCTCAACTGCCAGTGCGCCACACCTTCCTAGGTCAAAACCGCGTCTAAGCCACGCCCCTTTGGTGCTGTAAATCTGCACTTGGGTCCTGCTCCTCTACTTCTCCTCATTTCTCTGCACCTCCTGACAGGGAGTTGATAAACATGTTTATTAACTGTCATTATTTTGGCCAATTTACCAGTTCCCATTTCAAACCTGTTATGCCCACGGCTGCGGTGAAGGTTAAATGCATATAAATGGCATTTGTGTATCTCTCACTAGCAAATATAAAGTTGGTTAAAACCAAGGCATGATTTGAGGGGGGATGCATCCCCCCTGTTGAAAGACAAAAACCATCCCCTCTGTAAAACCCCCATCCCCCTTACTATCCCCTTTAAATGAATAATGCTGTGCATTACGTAATATTTGTCATGAAAATGAAATATTAAATCTCTCTATGTATGATAATTTTCGATTATTTTTGGCGCTGCTCGCATTTTTGCAACAGCCAAGAGCTCAGCTTTTGACATATTTTAAAAAGAAGAGAACTGAAGGTACGATGCATACAAACAAATCCTCTCAGTGGAATCACGATGAAAATGAAGAATTCAGTTTAAGACGGGAAGTTTTCAAAATGAGTGACAGCTTTAATGATGAGATGAGTTCTTTATCCAATTTGTGTAATTTCATTCTCAATTTAAAGAAGAAGCATTGTTTTTTTCATTAAACTTTGTGGCTTTACCTACATGCTTGGGTACAAAGGATCAAAATTTATTTTTAAATGTCATAATAGCAATTTGATTATTTATATATACATGTGTGTGTGTGTGTGTGTGTGTGTGAGTGAGTGAGAGAGAGAGAGAGAGAGAGAGAGACTATTACTAGTACAATACTATTAAATTAAATTATTTCATTACTAATGTTTATGTAGATTTTTATTGTACTCTTATAATCCTCCCCAGATGAAAGCCATGGAAAGGATCAAATCATAGTTTTGACAATTGCATGTTTGAATGCATATGTTTTGTTTTGATGGCTCAAAGTTTATTTAATTATGGTTATATTTTGTTAATAAAACGGTTGTTAAATATTTTACATATTTCACAATCATTTTGTAGGGTTACTTTAAAAAAAAAATTGACCACACCATCCCCCTTGAATTTTTTATTTTTTTATTTTTACAATTCGACCACTGGTTAACACTAACAGTTAAAGAATGGCCAATCAACAACTGTGCTTATCTAGATCAAACTTTAATATATTCTCTTAGTCTATTGTCTATACTGTTTCTAGTTTAACATTCCTAGCTGAAGTCATGGCCATACGATGCTCAATATAGAACACACCTTCTCTAAAAGTGGGTGAAAAAATATTACTTCAAATCATTGAAAAAATAAATTATGACTGTGCAAATAAGGTATCTTGTGTTTTTTTTGTGTGCATTTGAAAAATCCTCTTTCGCACCTCTGAAAGTTTAAGGCCATACATAAGTGGATTGAGGAGAGGTGGAACAATAAGAATTTCAAGCTGCAAAAAATAACGCACACCAACTGGAAAGTCTTCTGACCCATAGCGACTGAACATTATATCAAAAAGCAAAGTTATAGTAAAGTTGACAAGTGATACCAAATGTGGCACACATGTCTGCATGAACCGTTTTCTGCTCTCATTTGATTGCCTGCAAGCAACAATAAGTCGCTGATATGAAACAATTACAAAAACTGCATGTAAGACAAATATGCAGATTAAAAAATACCCATATACATTAAGAGTTGTAGGAGGGACACATGCCAACCTGACCATCGTCCAGGCATAACAGTAAACTCTGTTTATCTCTGACCCACACATTGGCAGTTGATTGACAATGACAGAGAAAGGCACTGAAATAAAAAGAGGAAGTACCCAAGAATAAACAATAGCTTTTGCCACTGTCTGAGTTACCATCATATTGTGATACTCTAAAGGTCGACATATTGCAATATATCGGTCATAAGCCATTATAGCCAATGTTGTATATTCACACATGAAAGATGTATATATTACATATGCTTGTGCAATACATCCAATGAATGGGATTATTGGTACAGGTGAAAATAGATCATAAATTAATTTAGGATAAAACCCTGTTGTACCATAGAGTCCATTAAAACACAGATTACACAGAAAAAGATACATGGGCTCATGCAGTGTCCTTTCTATTATAATTGTTATAATCAATGTAAGATTTAAAAGAATGATTAAGAGATAAATTAAGAGAAAAATTAAAATGAATAGGTATTTTGGCCATAGATCCCTAATCCCAGACAAGGTAAATGTGATTGGATAAGATGTATTAATTTCCATTGATGTGATTGAAGCCATTGCTGTCGGAAACCTGAAGAAAAGAAGAAAAAAAGCTTGTATTAAAAATTTAGGAAGATGAAATATTACTTTTAAGAGCTAGCATTAAAAATCGAAGCGTTTTTTTTTCCCAACGGGATACTTAATAAATAATTAACTACTTTTATTTTACATTTGAGTTGTATCATTTCAAATTCATTTTGTAATTAATGTTGAACATCAAGTGTACAAACATAAATTTAAATAGAATATTTGGTAAGATTACTTAAATATGTTTCATTTAATATATAAACATAAGAGGAGAAGCACTTGTTTCAAACCACAAATCCTGTTCTTGTAATTCCGGTGTCAGTAGGGTTAAAATAAACAAATTTGTAGTTAGAACTACTATAAATGTAAGAGACATTTGTTAAGAAGCCTTAGTCATAACAATTAATGTTGTATTCCTGCACATCACATATTATATACCACCATCTAGCCCCCGCCCCCTCAAACCCCTGATGGAGAGATCAATTAATAATGCATGAACCCACTAGACATGAAATGTTATTGGACATTGTAAGAAGCTGTAAATTATAACAAAATACCACTGCAATAATACTCCATTCTCAATTAAAATGCATGAATAAATAAGTACCTTATCAGTGTGCTGCACATCCTAATAAATAATATAAATCAATACAGTAAACAAAAAAAGTGTACATTTACTAAGGTATAAGTAGAATCTAGGCACAGTGGTGTAATGTTTAGCACAGTGGCCTCGCACCTCCATAGTTGAGGGTTTGAGTCCCACCTTCGGATCTGTGTGCATGGAGTTAGTATGTTCTTTCTGTGCTTGCTGGGGTTCTCCAAGGTGCTTCAGTTTCCTCCCACTATCTAGAGACATGCAGTGTCACGAGCCAGCTAGATCAATCCAGCACCTCCAGACCCTAAACTCCAGCCTGGATTTTTCACACCTGAACCTGATCATTCAATTATCTCTCGGATTTATAAGCATGCAGGGACCATTCAGTTCCGCAGCATCTCACTGTGTGCTTCACGTTTTCACTGTGAAGTGTTTTTCAGTTTATCCTCGGCGCGTTATCGATCCTGCCTATTCCTCGGATCTCTCTTTTGTCTTTGGCCCCAGGTACCTCTGCCATCTTCGGACTGACTAACGTGTAAGACCTTGCATGATCTCTGGACTTCAGATTTGTACTCACGTTTCCGGATTTGTTTGCTCTCTGTACTGGACTCCCGATTACCGACCCGCGCCTGGTGAAATGATTGTTTATCCTTCGCTGTCCCTTTCTCCACAAGTCTGCGGACATCAGGGAGAGAACTTGCGCTGCCTGTTGACCCCTGTTTTCTCCAAGGAAGCTAAACCGCTGGATTCTGTTTATCATCCTCTGCGCACAGAGTGGAGTAACAGTGATAAATGCTCACCTAACCCAAGAGGATTCTTCCCCATGCTCAACTTCCAGGATTGTGGAGATTACCTCGTATCATAGCTTGCCCTTCATGTCATTGCATCCCTCCTCTCTTGTCACTAGGGTTCTCCATATTCACCCCGGTCATTCATCGACTCACAGACACACACATCGCTTCTCTCCTCTGCTCCTGCTGCACCTACTCACCAAGGCTTCTGTGTTTAAATAAAGCTCTGGGTTTACTCCCATTGAGCCTGCCCCATTACAGTATACTGTGGCCATGATGGACCCAGCAGATACATCTCACCCCAGGCCTAGCCTTAGAATTAGGCTCCAGCTCAGGTCTTGTGCCCATTCTGACGCCCGATTGCATCAGACCGTTACGCAGCAAGGAGGCCTCATTAATTCTCATCAGCGAAACCTCCAGCAAATCTTAGCTGTCAACTCAACCATACATACCTCGGAACATGTTCCTTCCTGTCTCAAGGCTCTGTTACTCAAGCTCCAGCCCTTAATCTGCCCCACTGAATGCTCAAAGGTGGCTTATATTATCACCCTCCTAACAAGCGTCATAATTGGGCGGACTGCTGTCTGGGATGCCAATGACTCTTGCTGTGCCACCTTCAACGCCTTCACTAAGGAGATGAGGAGGGTGCGAAACAACTATTTGAGATTTGTCATGGTTCAAGATCCATTTATGATTATGCCATTGAATTCCGAACCCTTTCGGAATCAATCAAGGATGAGTTAGTTTCCCAGCAGCTCTCTGAAGACTCAAACAGTTTGATGGATCTAGGAAGATGAGTTTTTTCACGTCTCAGACGAAGGCAACTCGCCCCTAACCAACCCCAGCTCAGAGACAGCACCTCCCCCACTGCAACCATTTCAGCCAGCTCCCTGGCCGAACCCATGTAGATTGGGCGAACCCTTATTTCACCAGAGGAGCGGCAACATCGGGTTCAGGCGGGGGTGTGTCTCTACTGTTGGGAGGTTGGACATCTGTGCCTTCAGTGGCCGTTAAAAGCAAGGCACCCTCAGTGAACATAGGCACACTGGAGGGGGTGTCCCATACGCAGCCGCCTAGAAACTGTTCAATTCTCCCTGTAATGATCTTCTGGGATAAGCAGTCCTATGTTCTTCATGCTCTCGTCGATTCCGGCTCAGACCAGAATTTAATCTGTGCCACAAAGGTCAAGGAACTGCACATGCCAACTCTTCCCCTGGAACCACCGCTGTCAGTCTAAACCTTCCTCCAATTACCTGCCGAACCACCCCAGTCCCCCTGAGGACATCTGGAAACCATCCGGAATAGATATCATTCCTGGTCATGCAAAAAGCTCATTCCCAGCTGGTTCTTGGACATTGGCTCATCCGCCATAACCCAAAGATAGTTTGCAGGAACACTGCCATCCTCGGATGGAGCCCCCTCTGCCTGGTCTCTTATCTCAAGTCTGCGAACTGCCTCTCTCCAGTAACAGTCTCATCTGAGAAGTTCGCTTTTCGATACGGATTCACTTCATTGCTTTTGATCTCACGCTTCCTTGCTTTTGACCATGTCTTTTGTTTTCACCTCGTTCCGCTCCGCCTCGTGACAGAAATGGAGTACATCTCCAAATCCTTAGCCGCCGGTATCATCAGACCCTCATCATCACCCACTGGGGCTGGTTTCCTCTTCGTGGCCAAGAAGGATGGGTCCCTGCATCCTTGTATTGATTATAGATGGCTTAATGACATGACTATCAGGAACTGCTATCCTCTGCCCCTGATGTCCACAGCCTTAAACCTTCTGCAGGAGTCCCAAGTCTTCACCAAATTGGACCTCCGCAGTGTCTACAACCTAGTTAGGATCAGGAAGGGGGATGAGTGGAAAACCGCCTTCAACACCCTGTCTGGTCACTATGAGTATCTGGTCATGCCTTTCGGGCTAGCTAATGCCTCGGCAGTCTTCCAACCCTCAGGGACTTCAACAATGTCTTTGCCTTTGTTTACATGGACGTCATTATAATCGTCTCATGTGCCTTAAAAGAACATACAAAACATGTTTGCCAGGTGCTTCAGTGGCTTCTTGAGAACCAGCTCTTCATCAACGTTGAGAAATGTGAGTTTCACCGCAGCACTGGCCCATTCCAACCTCCAGCATTTCTTGTGTTTCACCCATTTTTATAGGCAGTTCATATGTGACTATAGCTCGGTAGCCACGCCAGTCACCTTCATGACCTCAGTAATTCGATTCAATTAAATGTTATCTGTATAGCACTTTTAACAATTGTCATTGTCGCAAAGCAGCTTTACACAATCATAAGAATTGTGGAAGTTTGTATGAAATGTGAATGTGTATGAATCAAAATGATCAGATTATCCCTGATGAGCAAGCCAAGTGTGACGGCGACAGTGGCAAGGAAAACTTCTGTAGATGGCAATAGAAAAAAACCCTGTAAGGAACCAGACTCAACAGGGAACCCATCTTCATTTGGATGATAACAGATAGCAGGGATTGATTTGCAGTCATACTATGTGTTAGGAGGCTGGAAGGTCAGTATAACAGGAGATGTTTTAGGTAGTATGGAGTCCAGTTCATTATTGGAGGCTCAAGTAGACTGTAGGAAACTCCAGTCATGACCTCTATTTTCTCAGTGGTAGCTAAATCGCTGCATTTTGTTTATCATTCTCTGCATGCGTAGCGGAATAGCAGCGATAACCTAACCCAAGAGAATTCCCCCTCACGCTCAACTTCCGGGATTGTGGAGATTCCCTCCCTTCACAGACCTACCTCTTTGTACATCACTAGGGGTTCCCCTATTCACCACGGTCATTCATTGACTCTCTCTCTAACACACACACACACACACACACACACACACACACACACACACACACACACCACTTCTCTCCTTTGCACCTGCTGCACCAATTTACCGAGACTCCTGTGTTTAAATAAAGTTCTGACAACCACTGTTTGTCTGCTATTGGGTTCATTCCCATTCAGCTCGCCCTGTGACAATGCAGATTAGGCTAACTGGCAGTTCCAAATTGCAATGGATTGGCACCCCATCCAGGGCGTACCCTGCTGGTGCCTAAATATGACTACAGGCCTCCTGATACTGTACAGAATAAGGAGTATAGAGAGTGAGTGAGAATAATTGTGCTCATGTGTTACAAAACTGCTGCCAGCAAAAAAAAAATTAAAAAAACAAAATATTTCAACACTTTTTACAAAAAGATTGAACGTTTGAGCATTTATTTTGAGATTTTTTCTCCTTTTTTTTTTCTTTTTTAAGTAGAATAATCATGTTGACAGCATCAATTAAACTGTAAAATGTGAAAACCTTCCTATTTTGTTTCCATTACTGCTTATACTAGTTGTATCACGGAAAAATCATGTAAGTCTGACCACGCGCCTTGTAGACTAGGGCAGTAGCATCTCTCACCCAACATGCAACGTTTGTCTAGTGGCGCGAAGGACTTTAATAGGAACGAGATCACAATGCTCACATCCTCCCTCAAGCTCGAGGATAGCGTGCTTTTCCCCCAAATATTTAAAACAGAAAGCGTGGAGATATCACGGAGGCATCTCCTGTCTAATTCTGCCATCTTTTCTGGTGAGTAGTGTAACGCTTTATACTTTAGTTTTATAAAGTGCTTGCACACACAATTCGGTCCTTGAAGACAAAAAGACCTGAGGATGTTTCCTGTTCAGTCCTATTTATAACCTGCAGGTGCACCTTATCAGATGACGTCACCTGAACGAGGTTATATAAGCCAAAGTTTGGCGTGTTTGGAACAAAGGGACGTTCCCATAGCGTTGTCACGCAGCATCGAGTGTAGCCTTTGAAAGGGAGCATGACAGATTTCATATAGTACCTGGCAGATGCTGTAAAAAATTGTGATAATTTCTTAAAATACTTGCTGCAATGTTTTACTAATCGATAGCAAACTACAAAAAATGCCAGCTAAATTTTGTTGCTTTTATTAATATTTTACAGTTTTTTTTAACACTGCCCTGATATCCTGTACCAATACATTAAATCAGTTTAACAAGCACATTGTATTCCACAGACAGTTAATGTCAAATCAGTTACAGTTCGTTGCTTCGTAAGTTCTGTTTTATGTTTATGTACACTTATTTTTTTGTTTTGTTTTTTTAGACCTAATAAAAAGTTTGAATGATCAGCTTTCCAGGCATCCCAGTCGTGGTCCACCTATTCTCCATTTACTTTGCACTGTTCTCATGGATGATCCTTTATATTAGTGGGACCATTAAAGGACACATCCCAAAAGTGCTCTATGGATTCAGATTTGGTTGGTGGAGCTGCCAATGAAATGCACTGAACTCACTGTCATTCATTAAACCAGTTCAAGACAACTTGCACTTGACATGATACATTTATACTGTAAGTAGCCATCAGAAGACCAATACATTCTGGCCATAAAGGGATGCATATGATCTGTAAAAAATATTCTAAGCTGTGGCATTCAAACAATGTTCTTTTGGACCCAGTGTGCACCATAAAAGATTCCCCACAGCCAGAAAACATTCCATTCACCACACATCTATAATGTATGTGCTTTTGTTTTCTTTTGTTGCATTTTTCACTCCGACCACATTTGTAGTTTCTCACAATGCTTAAACAACATACTGTACCACATACTGTATACTCTATACTACATATCCTGTACAAGGTCACGTACACCCAGAGCCTTTTCCAAGAGACTTCAGGCATGAAGCAGGGTACACCCTGGGCAGGGTGCCAATCCACTGCAGGGCACAAACTCACTCTCATTCAGGCACCATGGGCAATTTGGGAAGAGAACAAACTTCACACACACACACACACACACACACACACACACACACACACACACACACACACACACACACACACACACACACACAGAGAGAGATGAGAATCAAACCTTCGATCTTGCAGGTGTCAGACCACAGTAATAGCCATAACACCACCATGTTATCTATTAAACTAGCTATTTATTTGTTTCTTTTTTTTTTTTTGCTTAGTCAGTTAGTTACTGGTAGAACAGGTGACGCAAAGGCCATACATGTCAAAAAACATTTCCACAAATCTTAAATGTAGGTTTGTTTAACATTTAGCATTCCAAATGTTCAGCTTGTTGTGGTTTAAATGCAGAATGTTATATCATAGTAAATTTCATTTTAAGGTGAGGTTAATTAGCTCTCTGACAGAAACGTAATTACCATTAGAGGTACAGTATGCATTTAGGTACTGTGGAGGATTATTAGGAATGAGAACAGCGTAGTTTCTCAGGCAGAGTTAGCTATCTCGAAAAAAGTCCACCATTAGAGTCGTTATATAATATGGAGTCTGTGTCTGTTCCCCAAGTTAAACAAAATATAGAAACACTCAGGAAGTTTGTTTTTAGTAAACTTATTAATTTTAGATTAGATCATAGTAAACACAGTCAAATAATTGAATCTTAATTTTTACCCTCAACGGAAAAAAAATAAATAAAAAAACTTAAGAAAACCGTATACCTGTTGAATCTGACAACTATTATTTACATGTCCGCCTGGACAGTATTCAGATTTTTTTTTATCACGCATTTGCAGATTTCATCTCAAACCAGGTTGTTTCCTTAGGCAAAGCATTATATTTGTTGAATACTTTACTATTCAATTTCATACTCTGCAAATATCCCCTACTAGCATTATTTTGCAAGTTGAAAGGTAACTGAACAACCCAGAAGTAACCCACGTCAACACAGGAAGAGAAACAGGATCAAACCCAAGGCCCTGCAATTGTGAAAAATCGTTACTACCACTGCTGCACAACCACCTTTAGTTAATTTTGTTTTATTCCTAAATTTACTAATTCACTTTCTAGATTTATCATGTTTTAACCATTTGTAAATATTTGTATAATAAGTGAACACAAAGAATGTTTTTCCATTTTTAAATGTCCTTAATTAAGGTAGGAGTACAATATAATGACATGAATAACACAAATGTTCAAAAGGAAAAATATAAAACTGACAAAAGCTAATATAATTCAAGTAATCAATGCCTTTCTTTGAATTTATGATAGCTATATATATATATATATATACACATTTTTCATGGTGGCAAGCCTGCTAAATATGCATATCAATGTCATATTTAGTCTGTATGTAGTCTAAAAGTATTTAAAAATGTAAAAAATTAAAAAAATTAAAAAAAAGAAAGAAAAAAAAAAAAAAGAAAAAAAAAACCTCAACAATATAAACATTACAGATAAAAACAGTATGAATAAAAATTTCTATGTATAAATATGACATAAAACTACATAAAAATGTATTTAGTCTGAAGGAGAGATCACATTGTATTGTGTGTCATATCTTGTCCTTTGGGAAGCTGGTGGTAGTCTGAAAAATAAGGGAGTTGATAAACATGTTTATTAGCTGTCATTACTTTGGCCAATTTACCAATTCCCAAAGAGAAAAATTTAAAGTCACCACCGAAAGTCTCTGAGTACCACCAAGCAAATTAAGCCCTTAGTGGACAGGAGCAGAAGGCTGGAGGATGGTTTCAGACTTTGTCCATAATGACCTCCCTTGGCAATCACTGTTATTGCAACACTGTGAGTAATCAACAACAGGAATTTCATCCTCACATTGAAGGCCTGCCATCTTTATGATGGTATATGTTGCTTTTTTATTGGTATTATAGGTTTTTATTGAAACATATTTGTTTCAATAAACATATTTGTTTGAAACATATTTGTTTGTTTGTTGAGGTTTTTCTTTTTCTTTTCTTTCTTTTTTTTTTTTTTTTACATTTTTAAATACTTTTAGACTACATACAGACTAAATATGACATTGATATGCATATTTAGCAGGCTTGCCACCATGAAAAATGTATATATATATATATACCCATCATAAATTCAAAGAAAGGCATTGATTACTTGAATTATCTAATATACAGGATGGGCAAGAAACCTGGCCAATAATAATTTTATTTTTACTGACGGATGACTCTTCAACTCTTCAATTTCTTCAACTGGTCAATCAAATAAATCAATACTATAGTGATGACACAAAATACATGAGATGACAGCCACATCATCCGTTCCTAGTCTGAGAATATTACCTCTCTTTAAAGGATGTCAACTTTTGCTTTATGCCTTTATGCCTCTTACAGATGAGTAGCCAAGATTGGTTGCCTAATACAAATGTTTATTTGAAACACATGCAGTGCAGAGTTTTGATCTGTTGTTCATTGACACAGCCTTGTTCCGTGTTATGCATGTGATGAGTGAGTATAGTAGGACAGCCGCATTTAAATAAGCATTTTAGCATTTGCGAGAGTCCTTTGATGCTAGTTAAGGAATGGAAAATGTATCTTTAGTTGGGTATAGGCTATTCTATTGGTTTCATTCTCTTTATAATCTACATGAAATAATAAGTGAATCGAATATGTTGCATATGGTCCCTTCCAATAGATAAAAGTTTTATATTTTTGAAAAAAAAAATTTTAAAGAAAATTTATGGAAATGTGTATGTGTGAGAAAAATGTGTCTAGATAATAATGAGATGAATGAGTGAATGATGAATGAAACGTCTCTGATGAGCAAGCCAAGGGTGATGGCGACAGTGGCAAGGAAAAACTCCCTGAGATGGTAGAAGGAAGAAACCTTGAGAGGAACCAGACTCAACAGGGAACCCATCCTCATTTGGGTGATAACGGATAGAAATTATATAACATTGTGTTTGCTATGCAGCTAAACGTTCAATATAACAGAAGTTCTTTAAATTAACATGAAGTCCAGTTCAGCATAGGGATGAGTCAGCAGGTGCAGAGGGCAGATGGGGGTCGGGATCACTGGGAGCTCAGGAGCAGAATGTGTAGCTCCAAACTGTCATAAAGCAGAATCCAGCTGGAGCTGGTCCTTCTCTGGATGCCTCAGGAACCTCACAGGATTGGCCTCTTTCTACTGAAGCTGGCACAATCTCTAGATGCCTTGGGATGGGTAGAAGAATACAGAACAGATGGAGAGAATTAGCGTAGTTGCCATTCAGGATAGATGTACTGGAGTATGAGGTTATGGGATGAGTTACGTGAATGCCAGATTAAAGAGATGTGTCTTGAGTCTACTTTAAAACTGTGAAACTGTTTTGGAGCTAGATATGAAAATGCCCTACCTCCTTTTGTAGATTTTGAAATTCTGGAAACTACCAGAAGTCTGGAGTTTTGTGATCTTTAATAAGTAAACAATACTACACAATAATTAGAAAATTTTGATAACTCCCACACACCTGTGATCAGCGATTGGCGATCAGTATCAGTAACTGCCAATACTGACTTCTATGATCGGGGATCAGTGATGTACCCCAAAAACCCAATTGGAGCACCTCTAATTTTGCCCCAAGATTCTTATAAAACTACCCACAGAAGCCTTAACACAACTCATCTTTTTTCTTTGGTATCAGAGTCAGCCCAGAACAACAAAGGATGAAATACATCACAGACATGACAGTAGCATCGTAACTAAATTCATGTTTTACAGGCATGACAGCATCACCACAAATAGTAGTTAACATTTTTCCAATAGCAAAGCATCTGGGTTTTACCAAAAGTCTTGTGATGCTTAAGGTAATGAATGATGTTGAGTGAAGTGGATGAGAAATTAAGACAACAATTTGAAACAAAAATTAAAACGAAAGCAAAAAAATCGATTCATTCCTGACGGTGCAGTATTTCGCTGGATTGTCTTATGGTGCCACCACTCTCTTTTTGAAAATGCTTCTTTCCCAGTATGCTTCAATATATATAGATTTTTTAGCCAAATTATTTATTACCATGAATTGTGCACTGTATGACATTTTGTTCAGCATGATGGTGAACAACAACTCCTCCTTGGCCTAGAATTGGTATTCACTGCCTATAGTGGCCTAAAAGGGCAAAACAAAATAACAAAAACAAAACGAAAAATGCAAAAACAAAATAACAAAAACTGAAAACAAAAAATATATTTTATTATTATTATTATTATTATTATTATTATTATTATTCGGTTTTCAAGTAATCAATGCTTTTTAGTAATCAATTGTTATTTTGGTTTTGGATTTGTTATTTTGTTTTCAGTTTTTTTTATTTTGTTTTGCACTACTACCCACCCACTGAAACTGCCAGACTGCTTCCACTTTTTTCTTAAATGCAGCCTTTTCCCTAGTACTTAAGTGCAGTGAAGTTGTTGTGTCTAACACAGAGAAGTTTGACACATAAAGTCACTTGTACAAAGGATGGACCACAGTGAATGCTTTTAATTGATGTCAATCCCAAGAGAGTAATTACTTTAACCACTAATCCCTATGGTGTAAGTACCTCAGGCAAGGTAATAACAGTGTTCTTCCTGTTGTTTGCCTATTTCTTTTGCACAAAGATTTTATTTAATAATAGTTATACTTTATTCCTCTTCATTTTAACCGGACACACACACACACACACACACACACACACACACACACACACAAAAAAAAAAGATTACAATTCATTTGTGGATTCGGGGAATAGCTAGGTGGATGAATGTCTTTTTCTTTTTTTTTTTTTTTACATTAAATAAACGTTTACAGCCCATCTTGGGACTGTTTACTGACAATATGATGTCTATTTTACTGTATATGTGTAGGAGACAACTGTTAGCTCTGTCAGGTTGCCTTGGATCTGATGCCAGTGGCTGTAATAGTTTCAGTGTCAGAGAACAAGTGTGCTCTGTGCATTTCCGATTTGCATTTGGCTTATGGAGGATTCCTTAGTCACATCCCTTTAAAAAATATACCACTTATAAAGTACATTGTTAGTGACACAGGTGCATTTCAAATAAACACTTCTTGGCTCTAACATTCTTCTTAGACATTGATTCGTCCTAGCAGGATCTAAAATAAAGATGAGGTAATTAATTTCCACATCAATTTCGCAGTGAAGAAAGTTGCTTGCTGTGATCCATTTCTAAGAATTACAATTCAACAGAACATACTGATAAAATTTTCACTTGACTGGTATTGGAGTACATTTAGCTAAGATCTGGCCCTCTGGGTTACTATAGTCATTCAAAGGAAATAAAAATGTGTGCTTCTAAAATTTTTAACTGTTTCAAATACAAGGTTTATGTTTAGCTTTTTCTCAGATTTTAGTGAAAAGCTTGGCACACAGGATTCTTTTCTTACCCAACTGAGTCTGTTGCTTCTTCCAAAAGGTAGGTAGGTGCAAGCTGGATGGGCCAAGAGCTCATCAAATGTCGTTAAATTTAGCACGTATTTAGGTTAAGCACAATTAAACATTTGACATTGCCAAAATAATGTCACCATGTCAGAAGGGTCAAATTTACGGTGGCCGAGAAGTGCAAAACAAGTTAACAAAATGAAAACAAAATAAGAAATAACAAAACCACAATAACAAAACCCAAAACAAAATAAAACATTCAAAAACAAAATAAAACCCAAATCAAAATAACAAATTCAAAAACAAAATAACAAAACCCAAAACTAATTTATATTGTTTTGCATTTTGTTAATTTGTTTTCGGTTATGCTATTTAGATTTTTAGTTTATTTTATTTTTGGTTTTGATATTTTGATTTTGAATTTGTTAATTTGGTTTTGAATTTGCTATTTAGTTTTCGGTTTTGTTAATTTGGTTTTCACCTCTCGGCTGTTCAGAAACGAACCGGAAAAGGTAGGTATAGTTTGCGAATGAAATTCTTACCGCTGATTGGACGAGACATCTGTCACTCAAGATATACAGAAAGTACTGTAGTGGCAGTAGATTCGTGTGTGTATGAATGTGCAAACATGTACTGTCCTTATTGTGGTTTAAAATATGGCAGAATTTTTGCCAGTTCTTGTGGAAAAAATCTTTTGCTTTTAAAAGAGACACAGCAGTTCGCAAACTAATCTTTATACCGCGATATGTCATCAGCATATCCAAAATCACGACATACGAATGTCTGTCCTCAAAGTAACATTGAATAAATTTCATTTCCTTGCTTTCTAATGAAAAATTTTTATTTTTTTCTTAGTTTTGCACACCAAAAAATGGTTTTAAAATGAAGCAGAACACACAAGAAAGAGACACAATTTCCTACTTCCTGTTTATCTTGAGTGACAGATGTCTCGTCCAATCAGCGGTAAGAATTGAATTCGCAAACTATACCTACTTTTTCCGGTTCGTATCTGGCTGGCCGAGAAGTGCAATACAAATTAACAAAACCCAAAACAAAATAACAAATTCAAAACCAAATTAACAATTCGTTTCGGGTTTTGTTATTTTGTTTTCGGATTTGTTAATTTGATTTGAATTTGCTATTTAGTTTTTGGATTTGTTAATTTGGTTTTGAATTTGTTATTTTGTTTTTGAATGTTATTTTGTTTTCGGTTTTGTTAATTTGTTTTGTACTTCACGGCCACCGTACAAATTACTGCCCTGGCTATATCAAGTAATTAAAACATTAAAATAATTGAAACTAAGTTAAGAATCATCCATTGCACTATTAAAACCTGGAAGGATAGTGTTGAATCATCAAATTCGCTTGAATGGGACTAAATAGCTCTGGGCTCATAAGAAAACCACATGGGGATAATCAATGGAAAAAGGTCATGTGTGCCGTTCAAGAATGGTGCATTTGTCAGGGTAAGAAGGGATGAAGATTCATTGTGCATAGTGACCATTGGGAATATAGAAGGGATTGGTACCAAACCTCTGTGCCAATATGGCACCAGTACCTATATAACTTGTATGTACTAGAACCAAATCACAACGCAGATTTCAGGGTTGCTCTGATGGCAACAGGTAGAGATAGCTCGCTAAGCTAAATACTGTACACTTAAAATAAAACGCCTGAAGCTAAACGTTCTAAAGTGTGGCTGTATAGCTGTACAGCAAAGGATTCTGACATTGCTACATGCAACAAATGTATTTTAACAGTTGTGTGTAAAGGGCGAAACCCATTAAACCTAATGAAACATTTGAGGACACACGTGATGAAGTTAAACAGAGGGATGTGTGGTATTTAAACAACTATGCACAGAATTCAACTTCTAAGGCACAGAATTATGTTGGTGGTGACCAAGATCACCTCTCCTCCAAACAACCAGGTAATGGGTCTTACCACAGCTGATTTGAAGGAAAAACCATGAAAGACAACATTCATGGAAGGATGTGTGTTCTTGTTCATTCATTTTGCTGCAGGAGGGTGTTCACCTCAGGCAGCAGGTGGCACCCATGTCTCATTTTTCCTTTCTCTCCTAGCAGTGGTGGATTTATAACATTTTACATGGGTTGGTAAAGGGATGGAAAAAATATTTGACAGGGTGGTATACAGGGAAGTATAAATAACTAAATGACTCAATAAATAAATACACTTTTTTCAATCATAGCATGCATTCATTGAATTATGTTTTTATTTTTACATGTAAAGTTAAATATAAAATACTATTTTACTTAGTGAAGTGGTGTGTTACTGCACTGGAATTTATATGAGCAAAGAATAAAATCATACCATAATGTTCAACTGGAACTACAATAGCAGGATAAAACTGTCTTCTTTTCTCCACCTGTCTCACTATCAGCACATCTTATGTCTCTTGCGCTGATTCAGTTCCATTCTCATTCTCATCTCTAACATTCATTAATTTCCTCATTTTCCCTATGTTTTCTTCTCTGCCTTTCCTGGTCTCTCCTGCCTACTTGCATCACCTCCTGTATTTCTCTTCATATCTTCATTCTGCCCAGTCTGCAGCCTTTTCGGGCTAAAGAACATTATCAATATTTCAATATTTTAATTTCCTTTTTACTACTCCTTTTTTTCTGCAGCAGTCCAGATATGATAGGGTTTCATTAACATTTAATTAATTTTCACTTTTGGAAAATGCGGTTAATCTAGATGAATAAAGATGTAAAATAGAGGGGGTCATGATCACATGCCATTGGCGGCGTCATGATCACATGCCGTTCTGTGAAGGGACTAACAGTCGGTTCAATAGCAGCTCCCACATGAGTTTAACTTTGTCCAACCTTCATTTCTGCTAGAAAAAAGAAATAGAAGAAGCCTTTCCACATTTAAAAGTGAGTTAATCTTGGCACCTATCCTCATTATTCCAGATCCTGCCCTACAATTTTAGTCCAAGGTAATGATTCAGAGAGTTTGGAGCAATATGATCACAAAGGTCTCCAGTGGACAAGTTGCACCCCTTTTTCTCACCTCTTTTTTCAACAGCTGAAAGAAATTATGATACTGGGAATCAGGACCTAAACTGCCTCTTAAAAAGTGGAGACATAGACTAGAAGCAGCAGAGCTCCCATTTATAGTTTGGACGGATCATATGAAGCTATGAAGTTGGAAAAAAGACTTAATACCTGACCAGCCAGATGGTCCTTATTGTTATCTACAGTAGATTTAATTTCACTTTCTCCTCCTGGAGCCAAGAATTCTAAACTTGATGCCCTGTCTCTTTTTTTTTTTGTCACTGCTATCATGCAAGTTCTGGAATGGGGGACAGCTCTACCCTCACGGTGGTCATTTGCACTTCATTTATTATTCAGGAATATTTATGAAGATCCACTTTGAAGACTCAAGTATGTGGTGACATGCAACACCTGCACCAGAAATCAGCAAAACAACAGGCCACTGACTGGCCTTTTTTAGACCACTCCCAGTCCCTCACCAGCTTTGGACACCCATCACAATGGACTTTGTCAATGGACACACATGCATCCTAATCATCATGGAAAATTTCATTCCGCTTCCCAAGCTCCTCTATTCCAAGGCCTTTTGCTAATTAATCTGCACTACACCAGGTTAGGTCGTCGATGCATACAGAACTTGACCTCCTAGAGAATGTTTTTTTTTTTTTTTTAGGTCAAATATGCCTACAATGCTCTCCCTGTGCTACCAAACACCCTATTCCCTTCTTTAAAAAAATAAGAACACAGTTACATCTGCTCAACTCTGTGTCCGATTGCAAAAAGACATGGCTGAAAGCCAGAAGTCAACTTCCCCTCAAGCAGGTTGACATCACTCAGCAGCCTCAAAATACTAAATTGTCCAAAAGAGGCATATGACTGTATATACGTGAGACATCGCCATAAAAAAATCCAGAAAGCTTCCACCCAGATTCATTGGGTCATTTACCATCACCACTCTTGTATACCTTTGTTATCATCAGTGACAGTGTGTATTTGGGTTTAACCCACTCACCCATTTTTTGTAGTATGTGAAATAATTTCACAAATAATGTGCATATATGCATATGTGTCACTTACCTGGGGAAAAGTTGACACAAGGATGCATTATGGGTGTGTATAGTGCCTGCTCAAAACAACATACTTCTCTTCAAAACACAAATCTTTGTTTCCCTCATTTTGTCGAACTTCTTTGAAGCTGAAAAAGTCTCGGGTTACTTTGCTGTAACTCTTTTCCCTGAAAAAGCGGGAACGAGATGCTGCGTGTAAACGCTATGGGAACGCCTCTTTGTTCACCAGTTGTGAAGCACATGTGTGTCAAACACGCCAAACTTTGGCTTATATAACGTCGATCAGGTGACGTCATCTGATGAGATGCACCTGCAGGTTATAAATAGGACTGAACCAGAAACATCCTCAGGTAAATTTTTTGTCCGAAAGGATGTCCAGGCACACCCACAGTGTGGCATTAGAGTGCTGGAAAAGCTCGAAAGCTACACTCGATGCTGCGTGAAAACGCTATGGGAACGAGAATACCAACACCACCGCACTGCAAGTGTCTGGACCCCCAGGTTGTGTAGCGTGTGCGCACAATAGCCAAATAGGTCTCAGACATAACTTTGGGAGGCTGACTTGAGGACCCGTGAGCCCAGAGTAGCATAGACATCCAAACTATAAAATCTGACAAATGTGTGTGGAGAGGACCAATCTGCCGCATCACACACTTGCTACAAGGGGACACCTCTTTCCAGAGCAATTGATAAGGCAATCCCCCTGGTCGAATGAGCCCTGATTTCTAGAGGCGAAGTGTGACCACGCGCCTCGTTGACTAGGGCAATAGCATCGCTCACCCAATGTGACCGCGTTTGTCTAGTGGCGGCCGCCCCCCTGTTGTGGCCCCCATAGCACAGAAAAGTGACTTATGCCACTGGATAGCGCGGTGGACGTAAATCTTGAAGAGCATGTACTGGAAACAGTAAGTGAAGTCTTTCCTGCTCCGTAGCTGTAAAAGGTGGAGGACAGAAGGCTTTGAGAACACCTGGGTGCATGGTCGAGAATGGAACTTTCGGGAAGATAGATTGGGTGAGGTTGCAGAATAGCTTTGACCAGCCCAGGGGCAAAGTCTAGGCAGGATGGGGAGACTGATAAAGCCTGCAGATCTCCAATTCTCTTCAAAGAAGTAATGGTCATAAAAAAACCATCTTAAGAGTCAGAAGCCTGACAGGCACTGACTCTAGTGGTTCGAAACCTTCAAGTACAATAGCAAAGTCCCATGAAGGGACCGTCACTCTAGTGGGCGGCCTCAACCGTTTAAGCTCCACGAATAAAACGGGCAACTAAAGAGTGCTTTCCCACAGAAAGCCCATCGGTCAGAACATGACAAGCCAAAATACCGTCTACATACATTCTGAGAGTACTAGGGCATAAGCCCGAGACAATTTTTCTTGCAGAAACTTCAGCACTGCAACAATTCAGCAGTAGACTGTGTCTACATGTTTTGCCATGCAACAACTTTTAAAAACACTCCATTTGAGCCCTAGAATAGTTTCAATTACGCTGACTGGAAGACCAGCATCCCCCTCAGGGGCCAGATGTGAAGGTTCCAGAGCTCGGGCTGGGTATGAAATATTGTCCCCTGCGCCTGAGACAGAAGATCCCTCCTTACTGGAATCACCCACGGTGAGGCATCGAGGAGCGATATCAGATCCGAGAACTACACTCTGGTCGCCCAACTGGGCGCAATCAGTAAGAGGCACAAATCCTGTTGACGGACCCTCGCCAGGACTCGGAGGAAATGCATAAAGGCGTAATTCAGGGTGGGAATTCCAATCCCCACGTGTCACAGCTTGTCTGGACAGCAAGTCTACTCCCATGTCCATATGCCCTGGAATGTAAATCTCCCTGATGGACAGGAAATTGTCCTGCACCCAAGGTAGAACCTGGTGCGTTAGCTTTTTCCAGCTGCACAAGCACAGCGCCCAGGTGATTTATTTACGAGACTACCATAGTGTTGTCCAGACGCACTAGAACATGTTAGCATCTCAACTGCTTGAGGGAGTATTTCAGGGCCATCATTTCGAGGCAACTGATGTGCTGCGTGAGAATATGACTTCTTCAGATCCCTTGGGCTGCACGGCCATCCAAGACCGCACCCCAGCCCATGAGGGAAGCGTATGTCGATCTTGCGACGAAAACACGGACCTAGAGTGGGACCCAGAGGCAAAAACCGGGGTCTGAACCACATAGAAAGGGTACGAAGCTCCTGGCCTCTGGGGATTGGCCCTTGGATACAATCCCCTCGCATTTAGCCTCAACTGAAACGATCTCATGTACAGAAGGCCCAAGGGTATCACCGTGGACGCAGCTGCCATGAGAGCTAAAACACTCTGAAAGTAATGAACAATCACTTTTCGGCCTAGCCTGATTTTCTTTCTGATTTTCTAAATACATTGTCCTTTGATCTGGAAAGAGAACGCCTCTCCCGGCGTGGAGTCTCAGTCCTAAAGAATGGAGGTGAGCTAGGACGACATCTCAATGTCAACCGGCTAGCTGCTAAGACTTAGCCAGGATCAGCCAGTTGTCTATATAATTCAGAATACGGATGCCCTGGAATCATAGTCAGTGCTGCATTTGTGCATTTTTTATGTGTGCGGGGTATCAGGGCTAGGCCAAATGGAAGGACCCGATACTGGTAAGCTTTGCCCCCGAAAGCGAACCTCAGAAACTTCCTGTGTTGTGGCAATATTTCTATATGAAAATATGCGTCCTTCAGGTCAATTTGAGAAGGATTTGAGAAACCATCATTTTGGCTGTCATCATTTTGATGCTCAGCCCACGAAGATGTAAAATTGGACGCAACCCCCCCCCCATCTCTCTTGTAAATTTAGTAGCCTGGGTCATTAGTAGCCTGGGTCTCTGTCTAGTAGGGGAACATGTTCTATGGCCCCTTTTTCCAGCAAAGTCTATAACTGCAGAGTCAGCAGATGCACTCATTCCGGTTTCATGGAAGTGGAGACCACGCCATTGAAACGCGGAAGACAATGTGCAAAATTAATCCTGTAGCCTCTCTCTAAAGTGTTTTGTACCTATGGAGACATACCTGGCAGTAGGTTCCCCGCTGCCAGCCTCTTTGAAAGAGGCACAAGTTTTGACACTGAGGCTAGATGAGGGGGGTGTTAGGTGTTCGGCATCCTGAAACATGGCAGGAAGGAACTGAGCACCTAACATTCCGCTGGAGACCGCTGCTCCCTGAAACACCAGTGATGGCGGAGATTGGACAACGGACTCCAGAGGGTGCCACGGAGGAGTCTTTATCCCTTATTGGAATTTTTACATGCCCCTCCCTGGGGAGAGACATCCCCGTGGTCCTGGGCATATCAGCCTCAGGACCTCTTTTTGGCGGAAATGATGATCCTCAGGTCCGGTCTTTTTGAGGCGGATTACGAAGCACAGTGAGTCCCTCCCCAGTCTCTACAAGGGGGCTCGTAGAGCCGGGGGCCCGGCTTTGCCTCCCGAAACCTAGTGGCAGCGGTGTTTACGGGGCCGCCAAAGAGGCCGGAAGGCGAGATGGGGGCATCGAGGAAAACACGATCCCTGTCCTTGATGCCCATGAGGTTAACCATAAGGCGACCATGGCAGTCATAGAACGGCCAATAGCACGGGCCGTCTGCTTGGTGGCACGGAGAAATAAATCTGTGGCTCGGCATAGCTCTGCAAACACGTCGTCGTCGATAAACCTGCCAGTGCTCAGATCTCTCAGCAGGACAGCCTGGTATGCCTGTAAAACTGCCATGTGCAGGGCAGCACGAGCCTGACCCGCTCCCTGAAAAGCTTTCCCCACTAACGAAGATGTTAGTCCACACGGCTTGGCGGGGAGTGTGGGCTTTTTCAGGGAGGATGAGCTCCCAGGAGAGAGATAGGCCGCAAGCGTCTCTTCAATCTGGGGCATCATCATATAACCACGCGCTGTCGCATCAATTCCATTCGAATGAATCTATGGTAATAGCAAAAACAGGGGATAAATAGGGCTTATTCCATGAATGATTTAACTCGTCATGGAGGTCACCAAAGAAGGGGAGGGACCATCGTTAAGGCCCCTCCCCCGCCCACCCGACAGAAACTGTTGTCTAACTTTGAGCGCTCGGGGGCGTTTTTTATTTATTTATTTTTGCTCCTGCAACAAGAGAGGAAGTCTCTTCTGTCCATTCACAAGAAGCGCCGAGACGTGCTTGAGAAGTGGATGCTAAAGCTTCCTGATCAGGCGAGAGTGCGAGAGAAAAGGAGGAGTTCCATCTCGCGTCTGCCAGATCGGCACATGAACCCCACAAATGAGCTGCAGCTTGCGGTTTCCCTTTAAAGAAGAGGAGCCGCGGCTCATGGTTTCCCTTTAAAGAAACAAGCCACGCGCAAAGCACCTTAATAGGGAGGAGATCACCGTGCTCACATGGCCTGCATGCACATTTGTATAGATCCCACCTTTGCAGGAAACTGAAGAGTGTGAAGGTATGCAATCTTTCAGATGGAAAATGTATGAATCAATAGATTCTAAAAATCTACTTTCCACAAATTAACAGTATAATGTTTGTTTCAGATGTATATGTACTAATAAGATCAATTAAGATCACTATTTTTATGACCTTGTTACGTGTCATTTGCAAAGTAAACCAGATTGAGATGAGACTTTATGTCTTGTCAAATTTGGCAAATAAATGTTTAATTAAAAAGGTATTGTTGCTTTGTTCATAATTTGGTGTCATTAGATACCGTATATTGACCTTACTTAAAATACTCCCTAAGTAAATATAGTTTTAAAAAAATTAGTTAAGTGTAACATTAATTCTGTAACAGACCAGTCTGAATTAAATTCAGTTAAAATATTCAGTATATGCAGCACATTTGTTTGGTAAATAATAGTCAGTTTCTTCTATCTCAATTATATTTCAATCTACTCAATCTTTTTATAATGATAATGCAAGTGGGAATTACTGCATTAACTTTTTATTATATTTACTCAATTTCATTCATCATTATCCTAAATGTAGTCATAAATGTCTACTTAATTTTTTACTGACTTTTATTCAATTTATGAACTATATTTATATGATTTTGCAACTTTTATATTTACTCAATATTTTAAGTGTAAACATTTTTCACACAAAAAATTGTAAACCACAGTTTTTGAATGAAGCTTTCCTACAATAGAATACATATTTATCTTTACATTTATTCTGTATATAGGTTTATATTTTAATAAATAACTAAAATCAGGGAAGCATTACAAAGGAAAATGGAAAAGAAAAGGAAGTCAAACAAAAATAAAGTAAAAAGACACAATAAAAAGGCCAAAAACTCTTGTTTGCATTTATTTGCCAGTACCTTTACATACAATATATCGTTATTATCCACATCAACCCAATAAGTGCCATTGTGCCCTGTCAAAGTAAAAAAAATATATATATCAAAAAAATCTAATGTTAAGATTAGCCTCTAGGAGGATTAGACATTTGTGTGTATCTAGTCTGTTTAACTACTAACCATTGAACTTCTAACTTGCTTAGTCTGTCTAGTCTCCAAGTCTGTTTAGATCTTAGTCTGTTTAGTTACTAACCTGTTTAGCCACTAAATTGATTAGCTCTTAGTCTGTCTCGCCCTAGTTCATTTCAGCTCTTGTCAAAAAGAAAAAGTGTTTTGCTCTACAAGTTACTTATTGTAACACTGATTTTTTGCAATGATATATTATATGCACATAAGAAGCACAAATAACAACTGAATCATATACAAATAAAAACTTTAATTTTGAAGAAAATTTTGTGAGGCACCGTCAGTGTGTAACTTTTCCACTCTATTGTTTTGTGAAAAGCAGCCACATTTTTAACAAGTAAAAAATTTCTCAATATGTTTCTTCATAATCTGACCACTTGTACCGTAGATAACTGGATTCAACAGTGGAGGAAATATCAGAAAATATAAAGACATGAAAGTCCGGAAATCATATGGAAAATACCTGAAATTTAACCGGCTTTGTATTATTTCAAAAACTATTCCAAAAAAATAATTTAAAACAGCAAGAAGATGGGGTGTACATGTTTGGATGGCTTTGTTTTGACATTCCTTAGAGGAATATATGCAAACACATAAAATTTGTGCATAAGAAAATAAAATCATTATAAACTGTGGAATGATGTAAACAATTGCTACACCAAGTCCAGTTATGCTATGGATAGTGTTGTCTGTGCAAGAGAGTTTTATGAGTTCAAAATTTACACAGTGTGTCTTATCTAAAATTTCTTTGCAAAAGGTTAAGCGTATTGTAAATGATTCATATACCAGAAAAGTAACCAATGGATAAGCCCGTGCTAAAAATATGAATACCTGAAGCTTTTTTGTTGACGACATATCATGATAGTGAAGCGGGTAACAAATTGCAACATAACGATCATAGCTCATGAAGGCCAATATAGTTAGTTCAATAATATTATATGTATGTAAACAGAAAATTTGTAATTTGGTAAAGATATTTTATGCCCCTCAGTAGCAAGATTAAATAGGAGATGAGGAATCAAACTTGTGCTTCCAAAGATGCCATTACATGAAAGATTACATACAAAGATATACATTGGATTATGCAATGTCCTTTCAAAATAGATAATGCTAATCAAAAGTGAGTTTAGTAAAAAAATGACAACATAAAGTATGAGAAAAATAAAAAAGAACAAATGCTTCTGCTGGTCCATCACAAAGTAGCCATCCAGAATGAATGTGGTAACACTTGATCTATTTTCCATTGTGTGTAAGACCTTGCCGACAGACGGAAGGGAAATAAACATTAATTATAATGAAGATATTCAAACAATAATGTATATCATCTGTTTTTTGTTTACATGTAAAGCACACTAATGCAACTGTGTATTATAGATTTGTGTGCCTAAAGCCCTCATACAAGAACAGACTTGTGTAACATTGTAGTAAATTGCTTAATTGTTACTATTAACCTTATGGCCATAAAGAAACATTTTGGTAGATTGTATAAATAAGTGAAATAAAATATAATAAAATATTTAATAAATTACTTAATTGTTACTATTAACTTTATGGCCATAAAGAAACATTTTGGTAGATTGTATAAATAAGTGAAATAAAATATAATAAAATATTTAATAAATTACTTAATCAAAAATAGTGCTATGCAAGTATAGTTTTCTGCTGGTTACTAACTTGTCCAATGTTTGTTTCAAAACATTTTTAACGAAAGTAAAATTGTGAAGTAGAATTCGCCTGATCCTTTGGTGAAGAAGGAGGTTGTTCTTATTAGATGATTTGCGTAGCTGTCAACCTGAGTTTTATTACTCCGTGAAAAATGGGGTGGTGTATATTACCTCTTTTTGGGCTATTAGATGTCTTTGGGGATTACCATCATGTTCTGCAAAATGCAACTATGATATCATTATCTGTGGGTGTAAACAGCAGGGCTGGACAAAACAAAATATTCTAGCTAGGAGTCTCATAATGACACAGGCTCCACCATGTAGTGACACATAACTTTAAGACTACTGATCAGCTACCGTAGAATTCACCTTCTGGCAAATTATTAGGAATCCCCATACATTTGCTCATTCATGCAAATATCTAGTGATTAGTCAGTGGTGTAATGGAAAAAGTCATGTACACATTCGCAGTTCTAGACCTTAAGTTAATATTCATATCAAACACAAGAATAGGGAAAATGAAGTCCCACTAAAGCACGTTATTGGCAATCATGCACCATCCTCCTGGTCTCAGGATGTGAATGTTCAAGTCAAGTCAAGTCAAGTCAATTTTATTTATATAGCGCTTTTAACAATTGACATTGTCGCAAAGCAGCTTTACACAATAAAAAGAAGTAAGTCTGTATGTAATGTGTATGAATCAAAATGATAAGATTGTTCACAAATCCAGATTGTGTTAAGGAAAACCAACTCCACTGGAGACATGAAAGTAATAGCAAGTAGTTTACCTAGCGAGTAAAGCTAACAAGGATTGCAATGTAAACACATTTCTTGTGATTTTGCACTTGGGGTCAAACAGCAAAATCTCTTCATCAGTATTATCTGTCAGACATATAAAATTAGGCTCAATGTTAAGAACATGCCCTTGCAGCACCACAAAGTTGGCGAAATGTCTGTCCTAGACCCTAAACAGAATTGCTAGAACAGAATTGCCATGCTAGCCAAGAACCCTGAGGCAAACATGATGGTGGAGGTGCAATATTCTCAATGGAGCAAGAAGGGGAAAATTTTCTTTAGCAAAGTGTGAAAAAGGTGCATGTGGTTTTCTATGATGTCGGGGTCCTGGCAGGTCAGGAATGGAGTCAATGCACTTCAGGAACCAACACAAGAGACAAGGGTTATACTGTATGCCATAGAGAAATATCACATTGGTTACAGCTTGTCATTAACATTTATTAACTTTACAAGTTTGACAAAATTGGTTTGAGTTACACACGTGTGTCTATTAAACTAAGGATCACGTACCTCATTCCTTATCCCACTGATACAAAACTGTGATGAAACTTGGGTTGCCTGTGGGCCCACTACCCCCTTCCTAGTCTGTGACATCTCACTGACTATTTCCCTTATATGTTTTAGAAGTTCCTGATATTTCCAGGGCTGTCTCAGGTTCTAGCTCCCACTATCTCAAATTTATTGTTAGATTTTTCCGAAGTGCCCAAAGACTACAGGGACTACTGGGAAATCTTTTTGAAGCAGAAGGCTCAAGTGCTGCCCCTAAACCTTGTGATTGCAGTAGCAACCTGCTCTCAGGATCATTCTGCCTATGGGAATGTTGTTCTCTGTTTCTTCCCACAAACATAAAGTCATGGATGACTTCGTCAAAGAGCCCTTGTCACTAGGGTTTATTTGGCAATCCACATTGTCTGGGACACCTGGGAGTCTGAATTTTTCTTTGTATGTGTGGGATGGGAGGAAGACCACATTCATCATGCCATCAGAGTCCTATAAATACTTAGTAATGTCTTTTAGCCTAATGAACTCTCCTGCTTCCAATGATCCAATGATTTATCAGTGAGGCCCCCTCGAGACACCCAGAACCAGTTCTCCTTTGTTTGCTTATACAACAGTGGTATCTTCCCTTATGGGAACCCATCCAATTGTGCCCGCCAGCACTTAGACTTATAACATGACATCAGTGATGCTCACCAGTCGGAGCCAGACATGGGGCAATGGTTCCTTAAGAAAACTGTATGTCCCATTGTCCATAAGACCAAGGCCCTCTTTTAGGATCATACATTCCAATAATTAGATCACCCTGGAACCATTACAACCATGGAGATTTTCATGCCAACACTTTTAGGGCACAGGATAGCCAAAGACATCCAGGCCTATGTGTCATCCCCTACCCATACCCCCTGCCCATGATTAAATCTATTTTTGGACTACATATAGGCCATCATGAATTGGTTCTCAAATGGCTGCAATTCATTCCTTTGCCAAAACTCAGTATGGCCGAGGAGACAGCATCTGAAAACACGGTGCACCACTGCAATCGCACAACTCAGAGGAGAACCCCACTGACAGCTTGTATTATTCATGGTGCCCCAATCTTCAGCATTAGATAGATTCATGTTGCCCTGGGGTGGCACACTGTATCGTGCCTGGTAGGGTTATGGTCTGGAGAAGCACTTTTGGGTTCCAGATCCACACATCCCAGACCTCAATATGCAGTTCTGTAGGGATCGTGCATTATACAGAAGTGCCTTTCAGGCAAAGTCCAGCCAAGGACAGGACATGACAGAATAGGAATCAAATTGAATAGAACTGAATCGAATTTTAGTCCCTAAAAGAAATTCACATATACAGTATCCTGTTCAAACCATTTATTTGTGCATCTTGGTTGATCTGTTGAATGTGGACAGTAAAAAATACAGGTATGAATGATGTCCAATGTGTCTCTGAAATACTCTGATCTGATCACTCAAACCACCTTCGGAGGTAGTTTGGCATGTATAACACCTTTAAAGGTTAGTGTCAAAGCTAGAGACAGGCTTGACATACAATGATTTATTTTTTCTCTTTTACCTTAGGGGTTTAACTTAGTTAAAGTTAAAAAGTTATAAAGTTACAAAGGGGCAAACGTTTCCATTCTTTGTGATCTGAATATATTATGATATTATGAAATAAAACTGTAAAGTCTTACTAGATTTGTGAAATCCAAATATAATTTCATATAAATCTATGCATTTTTATGTTTTCAGGATGTTGCGGATGCTGATATCTCCAAGGAGCTGCAGATGAAGGTATGTCAAGCTCCCCACATTGTGGTCTTTGTCAGTGGCAGCACCCTGACAGGACTATTCATCATCGAAGATATTGTCCACTTAGAGCTGGATATCAAAGGTGGACTGTCAGGAACCCTGGTAAAGCTTATAACATGTTATCATATCTTTGACCTGGACTATCCCAGGAAATATGCGATTTTGCTTGCCATCCTGCAAGAGCCTGTGATGGGGGAGCCCTATCACCATAAGAAGTCAAAAAGTCAAAGGAGGTTGTTAATTGTTATTGCAGATGTTAGTTGCAACATGCATGAAACTATACAGTATCCAGGATTTCAATCAATGTTGAATTTATCATTAGTAGATCCAAGCTGATAATTCTATTTCCCTTATTTTACAGAGATTTTGAAAAAGTATTATTATTATTATTATTATTATTATTATTATTATTATTATTCATTGCATTTAATTAATAACACAGTGGTGATAAATATGCATGGTGGTAAATATTTTAAAATATTTTATATGATAGCAGTTGCTTGGGATTACATTAGACTATTATATGTACAGTAATTGCATTGTACTGTATGCAGGGCAATTTTATGACATGTAACACTGATGCATTTGTTTATAAATTGCTAATGTTTTTATGTGCATTTGTACGAACCAGTTATCATTTTATTTGCATGATTGGAACAATATAACACTATGTGTTCAGTGCTGCGTATGTGAACATTATATATGTGTTCTGAAAGTGTTACACAGTGTCAATGTGTCAAGAAGTGTTCTAGTATTGAACGCTAATTTGGTATTCTACCAATAAAGTATATGCATTCTAAAATTTAACACGTGTTCTAGTTTTTCCTCTTTTGTACACTGTGAAAATGTTCTCGAAGTGTTACAAATATGTGTTCTAATAAGAGTTCCAGCTTTGAACATGACTTTAGAGTGTACTTTAATTTTACAAAAGGCAGCGTTTTGATTAAAAGGCTGATAAACATGTGATTTATTGGTAAAAATCCTTCTTCTCACCTTTCATGTAGGTGTGAAGTTATCAAACCGGTTTCGCTGATGGGGAATTGGCAGAATTGAGGGGTTTAACGAATTAACAAGACCAAGCAGACGTCTCTGCCTAAAACGTATTTCGCCAGCACAATGTACTGAAGCTCAGCACATCTTCTTTCCTTGTTTTAATCTGTCATTTTGTAAAATAATAAGTGAAATGTATTGAAAACATGGTTACTTACATTTTTTTTATGTAACTGATTATCTCAAATTTTTGACAACTTTTTCGGGTTTACAGTGTATCGTGAATGAAAGGTGAGAAGAGGTATTATCAAACAAGACGGAATGGACGTCTCTGCCTAAAATTTGTTTCCCAGCTAAAAAAAAAAAAAGAAAAAAGAAAAAAAAATGATTTAATAAAAATGTTTAATGATAGCAATTAAATCAGACTTCATAGTTGGATTTGATGTTGTTTTAGATTTTGATACTTTTCTTTTTATTTACTGTATGGACAGTTGCATCATGCGTTGAGCGGGTACATGAGCTCAGAGCGCCTGGGGATTGTCTGGAGCTCAAATCTCCAAAAACAGTGTGTTTTGAAACCAGCGAAAATTGCAGCGATTCTAGATAAAACATAATATACCTGTCCATAGACAAAAAATTTATATTTAGGTCTGAGTTTCAGACGCGCAGCTTCAGTTGATGCAGACAAAAGGTCTAGGGAGGAAACAGAGACATTTCTTTTTCCATTTTTTTTTTGCATTGAGTTTATTCATGTAGCACTTTTAGTATTCATAGCAAAAGAAACCTGACATTGTGTTTGAAGTATCCTAAATAACCCAGAATTTTGACCCAGCACAAACAACCCAACGATGTGTTTACAGAAACCCAGCATTTGTTAGAGTGTACTACTACTAATGAATGGAGAAAGCGCACTCAAACCCAGGGATTCTGTGTACTGTCGCATTGTATTCAGCGAGTAACATATGTTTATGTTTTTTCATTTCTGGTGGAGAATGACTGCAGTTTTATCGATTGATCTGCTCATGTCTGCGCGCGCTTTTATCAGCCTTTAGACCAAAAAGCGTATACGCGCAACTTACTTTCACGTTGCAAAAGGCAGTGTTTATAGTTTAGTGTATATTTAAAGTGTCAGGAATGACGTGAAGGAGTACGCAAGTGCAGGTAAACGGCAAGATTTATTTTACTCAGAAAATAACCAAAGCTCGGGTAAGCAGTAATCGTAGTCAACAAAAAAGGCAAGGGTGGGTCAATCGGCAAAACTCACACACTTGGATAGGCAGGGAATCGTAAACTATTAAATGGATTAAAGGTCATACACAAGAAGGCTATCATATGAATCAAGGCTTGGTAATGTCTGGATAACTCACGAGAGCATATACTTTGCAAAGTCTCTCTGTTGCCGAGTCCTATTTAAGCACCTGGTTAATTGGGTGCAGGTGTTCTAGAATTCAGGTGACCTTGATTGTGACTGTTGGGAATTGTAGTTTGTTTCCGCCATGATTGTAGGCTGATATGGTTTTGCTTGATCTGCTGCTTTAGCTAGCCTGACATAAAGCACATTTTTTACACAATAAAACAATATTGTTTTAGGCTAACTTTTCATACACTTTTGTACTGTATTCTTTGTTGTACGTCGTCTTTTTGCACACACGCGGGTGATTTACAATAATAATAATAATAATAACTTCACAGCACTACTACTACTACTACTACTAATAATAATAATAATTATAATAATAATAATAATAATAATAATAATACTGAATGGAGAGAGCGCAGTCAAAGAAGAATCATCTTTGAAGAAGAGAAGAAAATGGAGAATAAATACATATCAGTATTTACAGTTGAAGCTCGACACATTTATGAGCTCTGTCGCTTGTTGTCAATGGTTGCCTAAGAGAGATTAACACATTTTAGGCTTCAATAGACACATAATACCACAGATTGAAACACGACTGCCCTCTACTATGGAATGATATCCTGGACATTTTTCAAATGTAATTGCAAATTGCATTTGCAATTTCTTTTTCCATATGTGGGCGCATAAAGTGTGACATAATTAAAATGCAAGTGCAAACTTTTCATTACCGTTTGCTTTTTCGCCTTTGCGAACACACACTGACTGCCTAATTTCAAATGAAAAAGCAAAGTCCATTTCCCATTGCATTTTCCATGTCTTACAAATCATGAGCCTGTCATATTTAAATAGCAAAATCAATTACCACGTCTGCTTTTTCACTTTCTGTGTCGCGCATGTAGCCTGCCAAAACTCAAACGCAATCACTAATCCATTTGCAATTGCATTTCCAACACGTTACACAGAAACCTTTCAATCAGCGTCATGGGTGGGTCTATACTGTGGGGCGTGATTGTATGGGGAGTGACGTCACTCGCAGTCGCCGACCAAGAGCATTTGACCATTTTAGTTAGTGTAAGTACTGTTCTGTGTGTTTCCCAATGTCTGTGTAAGACTCTAGTTTGTTTAGTTACTGTTGCTGTCTGTATGTTTCCTTGTCTCTGTGTCTACTAGTGTAAGCTTAACCTCTAGCATGGTTAGCCCCTAGTAGGATTAGCCTTTTGTGTGTATCCTCTCTTGCATGTTTAGATACTAGTCTGTTTAAGTACTAACCATTGAACTACTAACTTGCTTAGCTCTTAGTCTGTCTAGTCTATATGTCTGTTTAGATGTTAGTCTGCCCTGCTGAAAAATCCAGCATAGATCAGCATGATTTATATGCTGGTCTATGCTCGTTAATACTGGTTAGTGCCGGGGGGGTATCCCTGCTGAAAAAAAGAGCATAGACCAGCATGATTTATATGCTGGTCTATGCTGGTTAATACTGGTTAGTGCTGATCTGATGCTGGTTTAGCTGGTGAATCACCATAACTGATGGAAGACGAGCAGATCTACGCTGATGAAACCTTACCACCAGCATTGGTCTTGCTAGTTAGTGCTGGTCTGGTGCTGATTTAGCTGGTGAACCAGCATAACTGATGGAAGACCAGCATGCCTGCTGAAAAATCCAGCATAGACCAGCATGATTTATATCCTGGGCCACCAGCACGGTTTTGGTAGTTAAAATTGGTGACCATTATCTTGTTTTTTTAATAGTTAGTACTGAAAATAATGTGTGATGTAAATACATGGACTGTGTAGTGTTATCTTTAAATGCATTTACATACAAGAGACAAAAGTAATCCATTTACCAAAAACATGTAAATACTGTAAATTATTTTACATTTATTAAATATCTGTGGGTTGTCTAAAAACACAACACAAACCTTTTATATAAATGCACTAAAGTAATCAATGGAAATCACTTAAAACTGAAAAATAAATAAATAAAAAAACAGCATAGACCATTATACCAGTACCAGCATCATGGGGTCAGCTGTTCCGGCGGTGGGACCACTTGCATTTTTTTTGGTAAGCGTCAAATTAACTTAAAATGTTCCATCATTTTTAACCATACACATACATGTAATGTATTGATTTATATCTTTATTTGTTAATGTACACTCACATATCAATAAAACATTGTGCTTTTGTAAAATAAATAAAATAAACAGGGTGTGCTTTCTGCCGTCTCAGTCTCCCCATTGAAACGGGTCACTAAAATGAAATAAAATGAACACACACATATCCATATATCTATATCTATATCTATATATATATATATATATATCTATATATATATATATATATATATATAGAAAGCTTAACGTGTCTACTTTTAAATGTAGCAAGCTTAATCAAAAATAAATGTTCTCAGTTTATGTAATCCATATGACTCTAAGGAGAGATACAGTCTTTTTGCCACACTTCATTCACTGATAATGACCTGAGACAGGACACGCCCACACGCTGTTCATAGGGAAACAGTCAGGGTAATATACATACAAGGCCACGCCCCCAAACACACACACACACACACACACACACAGTAGATGCGATCATTTTTCTGCACGTGTGGAAGATGTTAGGCGCTGTCCAGGTTTTTGAAGCTCTACAGAATGTTCTGGACAGTGGGAGGAGTTTAGATTTACCTCAGAACAACACTGAGACTCCAACAGAGAAAGAAGGAGGAGAATACAGCAAGCTGTTACCATGGGTAAGTTTTTAAGTCTAATATAATCCTTATTCTGATAATATAAAACTAATATTAATTTATTTTTACTAATTTTTCACAAGCTTTTGCCAGTTTATGTGAACCATTGTCATTTAATGTCACTTACATGGTTTGGTTAGCATGTAGATAACACTGCTAAATTATGCTAACATACTGCATTATGTAGCTTAGCACAAACAGGTTAGCTCACAAGTGGCTAAGCTAATGCCTTACAATATGTAGATGACAGATGATTGTCAGTATCAACTGTGGTGTAAATGTTTATAATATATTCACCCCGTTTTGTATAGCTTCATATTATGGAAGCTATTTGGTTCAGTTTTTGGTTAGCTTATTACACTGCTATCTATAATATTTAGCATGAACACTTTAGCTCCTGTTGCCTAAAAATTGCAAAAGTTTGTGTTGTCTTTATGCATGGTCAATAGTTATTCATGATTAGTGACTGTAATTTTTATTATCATCATGCTTATGTTTCTTTTTCCTTTTTTATAAACCGTTGTGACCATGAAAATGATCAGCCACCTGTTTTATAGAGATCAAATGCAAACAAGCAGGCAAGATACAGACGGACCATCACTATGTCATGGGAACCTCGACCACGACTGGGGTCTGGATTTGGGATGGATCTCTCGTATTTTTTTAAGTGGTTGACCACGCGATAAGGCTTCACTTGTGACTGCGCACAACCAGCACATGGACTGACCTCAGATGCCAGGAATGTTACCACTGCTGGTCACAGGGTCTGTGTGAATTGCAAATCAGTTCATGGTAAGCAGCCATAAACACCAAGGAAGTGCCAGGTATGCGATGTTCACTTGTGTCTTGAGTTAAACAAGAACTGCTTTTCGAGAGAGGCACAAAGATGTATGACTGTGTATAGGGTGTAAAAGTGGGCTTTTACAAACCTAACCCCCTTTCTTCATAGTGCACTGTTCCTGTTCCCACTGTTTTACCCTGAATGTCTGTTTGCCTGGTCATATTTACAGATATACAGAAGGCACATTTCTGGCATAAAGATCATCTGTGTCACTCTTCCCTCAACCCTGGACATTTACTTTGCACTGGGTGAAAGAGGTGACATTTATATGTTTATAAGTAAGGTTACATTTATATGTTCATAAGTAAGAAAAATACACAAATGTCAGGACATGTCAGAACTACTTCAGGGCCCATAAACCTGCAGACCCCTAAATAAAGAGTGAGGGCCAAGCTCACTCATTTACACTCCCGTTGTGTGAAAGTAACTGTGTGAAGGTGTCCCTGAGAGGTTGGTCTCATGTTTTGTTTTTGTTATTATAATTTTTTTTTTTTTTTTAGCAAAACTTATTTGCTGTTCATTGTTAAATTATCATATTGTTACAAATGTGTGTTTTGTTACATATTACACAATGTTAATATTGTTTGTGTTGGCCAATAAAGCTGATTTTATACTGATTCTGTTTTATATTTTACATATTAGATGACAATCTTTCATGTATTCTGGCATTTATACCATACCAACATTAGATGGGGTGGTGAACAGCATAGTATCATGGCACTATAATGCTGGTCACTAGCATACCAGCAAAATGTATGCTGGTACAGATCTGGCTATTAAGAACGCACGTTTCTTGAAAAGGGATCTCTCGCGGCAGCTCACGGAAAGCTGTGAAAATGCTGTTCATTACCTGTAGGGGGCAGTCGTGTTTCAAGCTGAAGTATTGTGTGTCTACTGAAGCCAAACATGCGTTCTCTCTCTAACCCTAACCTATGCGCCCATTGATAACAAGCGACAGAGCTCATAAACGTGTCGAGCTCAAACTTTAAATACTGATATGTATTTATTCTTCAATTTATTCTCAATGATGATTATTCTTTGACTGCACTTTTTCCATTCAGTATTGTCATTAGTAGTAGTATTAAAAATTACCGCTGATTAACTATCTCTGCAGTAGTTATAAGAGCTGATTAATTTCACTTGGGCTATTTCTAACAGGCAATATACTAAATAATAATAAATAGATAAAATAACCCAGCACTTTAACATTTAACCCAGCAGTTTTAAGTGTGTAACATAAAAAATATTCCATTTGTAAAATACCCTAGGTGAAATCATAGGTTGTGTAAAAACAATACAACAAAGCTTATGGCAAATAAATTCTCAGACTACCTATTTACAGTACATGGAATTTTACGGGGTTGTCACTGAACGATTTACCCTGACAAAGAGCAATATAAGAATAGTGAGTGCCAGCTGGCACACCTTAAAAAATAATTCGGCATCTATTTAGAGTCTAAATATTTTTTCTAAACTTGTGCTACTGTTGTTTACTTACAATATTTGTTAATTAATTTTTTTATTTAAATGAGGCTTGGGCTCTGAGATGTTGAGCCTATTTTCTACTGTACGTAGTCTAATCAGAGCTCTACCGCCCGTTCGAGTGTAATTCATAAATTATGTTTATAATGATGAAATGAGATGCCCTAAATCGTGCTTTAAAATTAATCTACAATTCATTTAAAACCTCGCAGCTCGTAGTTTCACTTTACAAAGGGCAGCGTTTTGATCAAAAGGTGATAAACGCATGCGATTTATCGATTAAAATGCAGACATACTGCATTGATGGATAAATATTGTTGATAAATATTTAAAATGGTAATTAAATAAATAGCTGTCCATCTTTTTTGTGTTTATCTTTTCAGGTTTATTATACACTTCTGCACCACTTCATATAATAAATGGTTTTAAATGGTAGTAAAGGTACCATTTGCTCATGTACCAATCTGCATCAAACTGAATCTTTCGGAGTATGTGAGCATAATAATAAATAATGAATCATTATATTGTCACCCCATGGGTGAATTTGACCAAATTACTGCATAAACACTGGAACACGAGGATTTAATAATTTAATTAAACACGAATATCCTTAATGTGTTAAAATGTTGGATTTTTATTTAAAAGCCCAACATATATTTATGTGTGTGTGTGTGTGTGAAATGTGTGGCATTTTAATTCAAATCCAACATTTTAATGTGCATCAAGGTGCATGGGCGTCAACTCGCACGTTCTGTAATGTTCCATTGTCATTCATATTGCCGCTGTTTTAGAGCCCTTTACTAAAGCATTTGCTAGTTATCAAGTTGATATACAGGTTGATATACAAGTATCAACTCCAACTATGAAGTCTGATTTCATTTGCTGGGAAAATAAAATTTAGGCAGAGACTTCCGAACTGTCTTGTTAATTCATCTAAAACCCCCTACAGTATTTGCCAACAGCGCACCCAGTTTGATAAATTCACACATATCTTGAATGAAAGGTGAGAAGAGATTCAGCAGAATCTTCTGACACCGTGCTTGCTCTGAAGGACTATATTCGACAAGAATATAGAGAATAAGAATTGTATTTCTAATAAGATAATTAATGAAATAATACAATTATATCAAATAAGGTCTTTATCTAAAAGCCAGACCAAATTTCTCATTCACCGCTGAAGTAGTTAAACATGCTTATACTGTAGATATGTAGGTTATATTTTAAAAGTACAATTGCAAGTAAATTACAAACTTCATGTAATGTAAAATATGAATAAAACAGTATTAGACACACATATATGATATGGGAGTATATACAATGAAAAAGCTATTTACACATGAGTGCTCAAATGTAAAGCAAACGCAATTATTATTTGTAAATATTATAATAATTATTATTATTATTATTATTAATTTATTGTGTATATTTAACTTCATTCAACCATTTAAAGTTACATGAAAAAATAACGTGCCTACCAGCCCACTATTATTTTCTGTTCGAATTTAAAGATGCACACGCGTGTGCAAAAAGACAAAGTAAAACAAAGAATACAAAAGTGTATAATTTTTATTAAAAGTTAGCCTAAAACAATATTGTCTCCAATGGTGAAGCAAACATTATTTTGTTTTTGTTTTAGTCTTCTTGTTGAAAACAACGCTCTCCGAGGTGAACACATGCAGACCCCCAGTTACTGTAATCCCTCTTCTCACCTTTCATTCACAATAGGTGTGAAGTTATCAAACCGGTTTCGCTGATGGGGGAGTTGCCAGAATTGAGGGTTTTAAAAAGAATTAACAAGACTGAGCAGACGTCTCTGTCTAAAATATATTTCGCCAGCACCTTGTACTGGAGCTCAGAAGTCTTCTTTCCTTGTTTTAATCTGTAATATTGTGAAATAATAAGTGAAATGTATTTCGCGTATATGCTTAAATATTCCATATATATTTCCAGCCATGGTCAAATAATGGATGAAATGCTGGACACAAACAGCAAGAAAACATTGTTTATTATTATAAAAAGCCCGAAGCACTTTGTGTGCATATACAAAATATACAATAATATATAGATTTTTTGTTCATTCGTGTCTTCTGATGGTGCTCAATGTCGACACATTTTAACGTTTTAACGAAGATATTTTGTCATATTCACGAATCAGGACATTCGCATAGTTAACACTAACTGAACAGCAGGTCTTTACTTCGTAATACACCTGTCCTTAAAAAGGAATTTTTAGGCAAATACGCTAAATATATTTCACTTAAATATTACAGATTAAAACTAGAAAAGAAGACGTGCTGAGCTTCAGTTCATACAAAATGTATAGAAAGGAAACTGTTGTTGTTATTTTAAAAAATCAGAACATGTTCAGTAAAGATGTGAAGTACACAAAGTATCTGTAACGACGCGGGTGGCGCGAGAGGCAGAGCCGCGCTTAAACTGTTCAGAACGGGCGGATCCACAGGCTGCTACCACGTGGAGTTCTGAACAGTCACCGGAGCGGCCATTTATACACGCGACTGCCAGACAGACTAAGCAACAGTTCAGCGTGCACGCTCAGTTTACTAGTGCCACAACCCCCCGCTCTTTCTCTCTAACAAATAAGGGCATAAGCCGTGAGAGGGTACGAGGTTTTGCTTTAGTTTCCAGAGCCCGTCCGTTCTTCGCGTAGAGACGGCGGAGCTCTGTTTATTTTGTGTTTTCAGTTTCCTTTTGTTTCCATTTAAATTGTTAATTAATAATCTTACGCCATCTCCAAACGGAAAGGTCTTCCCATGCGTATCACAAGCACTCTCACATACTCCTATTTCGTTAACCCATCTAAAGTCCTGCGTATAGGTAACATTTTAAAAGTACAATTGTAAGTAAATTACAAACTGCATGTAATGTAAAATATGAATAAAAAAACAGTATTAGACACACATATATGATATGGTAGTATATACAATGAAGAAGAGTGCTCAAATGTAAAGCAAACGCAATTATTAATTTATTCTGTATATTTAACTTCATTTAACCGTTTAAGTTACATGAAAAAATAACGTGCCTACCAGCCCATTATTATTTTCTGTTCAAATTTAAAGATGCACACGCGTGTGCAAAAAGACGAAGTACAACAAAGAATATGAAAGTGTATAATATTTAATAAAGTTAGCCTAAAACAATATTGTCTCCAATGCTGAAGCAAACATGATTTTGTTTTTGTTTTAGTCAATTTGTTGAATACAACGTGACTGCGCGCTCCGAGGTGAACACATGCAGACCCCCAGTTACTGTAATCCCTCTTCTCACCTTTCATTCATGATAGGTGTGAACTTATCAAACCGGTTTCACTAATGGGGGAATTGGCAGAATTGAGGAGTTTAAAAAGAATGAACAAGACCGAGCAGAAGTCTCTGCCTAAAATGTATTTCACCAGCAAACCATGAACATAAATGGAAACAAATAAAATGTTTAATGATATCAATTAAATCAGATTTTGAGTGTAATTCATACATTTACTGAATATATTCACATTTTCTAATACAACGAAACCCGTTTCCTTCTTGGACCGCACGTCTACTTTCCTTGTTTTAGTCTGTAATATTTAAGTGAAATACATTTTGTGTATATGCTTAAATATTCCTTTTTATTTATGGACTGGTGTAGTATGTTTGATCTGCAGTATTGCAAGAGCCGATGACTTTCTGGGGGAGTACGTCTGCACCTTTTGTAAAGTGAAAGTACGAGCCGCGGGTTCACGCACGCAGTCGAACAGCTTTATTTCAGTCATAAATCCACAATCACATTCCAGCTATTATTTCCAGCCGTGGTCAAATAATGGATGAAACAATTATTCAGTGCTGGACACAAACAGCAATAAATCCAGATGATTATTTTTATAAAAAGCCCGAAGCACTTCATGTTTATATTTGTTCCTTCATGTCTTCGGATGGTGCTCGACACATTTTTACGTTTTAACGAAGACATGTTGACATATTCACGAATCAGGACATTCGCATAATTACTGTATATGTGCGCACATCTCATAGGTGTATATGCACGGAGAGTTTGTGTATATGTGCGCGCGTCTCATAGGCGTGTGTGCGCGCATTTCATATGTAGTTGTGTGAGCAGTTATTAGTATATATAGATGTGTGACTGTTTCATATATGTGTATGCAAGTGTTTCACGTGTGTGTGCATGAGTGAAGTTTGATTTAAGCCCTATACGGCACCTCATAATTTAGGGCATCTCTTTTCATCATTATGAACATAATATGAAGCACATATACGCAGATTCATCATAAAATATTATTATTGTAAAACAAAATAAAATTCATGTTTGCTTCAGCATTGGAAACAATATTGTTTTAGGCTAAATAATTATACACAATTCTTCGTTGTACTTGTCTGGCTTTTAGATAAAGTCCTTCCATGCGCCATTTGGCGGATATTCAGTGAAGCACAGCACATTTATTTAAATACCTGAATGTTGCTTAAGGGATCTCGCGGCATGTCGCGTGCCAAATTGCGGGATCTCGCGGGAAAAAGCACGCATTCTTAATGGCCAGATCTGTATGCTGTGGACCAGCATCAGTACAGTGAAAGCATACCAGCAAAATGTATTCTGGTCACCAGCATACCAGCACCAAAACACAACATAGCTGGTATAATGGTAACCAGCTATGCTGGTCTATGCTGTTTTTTTTTTCAGCAAGGCGTTTAGTTACTAACCTGATTAGCCACTAACTTGATTAGCTCTTAGTCTGTCTCGTCGCTAATCTGTCTTGTCCTAGTTCATTTCAGCTCCAAGTTTGTGTTGTGTTTCGCTAAAGAGCCAGAGTGTCATGTTTTGTTCTATGTTTTGTTTCCTTTTGTTATTAAAAAAGAATCTTTATGTTTATTAAACCCTCTGTGCTTGTGCCTGCCCTTTTTGCCCACGGCAACTACATCAGCCAGTATTACACCCAATACTGTGCATGACAGTATTGGGTGTAAGTAAAAGGAAGCCAAACAAAAATAAAGTAAAAAGAAACACAATAAAAAGGACAAAAAGCCTTGGCTGTTTATTTACTTGCCAGTACCTTTACATACAATATATACTTATTATCCACATCAACCCAATAAGCCATTGTGCCCTGTCAAAATTCTTGTCAAAAAGTTCTATTAGTAAAATCTTTATTAAACTAAAGATTTGTTTTGCTCTACAAGTTACATGATGGTAACACTGAATTGATGCAATGCTATATTATGTGCACATAAGAAACACAAAGAACAGTTAAATCTTATGAAAAAAAATTTAATTTAGAAGAAAATGTTGTGATTCAGAACAGACAGATTTTGTCAGAAGTAATGAGTTAATGTGTAAGAACATTAAGACAACAAGAGCTCGATTGAACCAAAAGCTTTAACAGATTATCATGTATTTCACAGATGAAAAGTTGCAAACATTAGAAGCATGACATTACCTACTGGAATTAATTTAATGTAAAAAAAAAAAAAAAAAAGAGGCACCATCAGTGTGTAACTTTTCGACTCTATTGATTTTTTACAAGCAGCCACATTTTTAACAAGTAAAAAATTTCTCAATATGTTTCTTCATAATCTGACCACTTATACCATAAATAACTGGATTCAACAGAGGAGGAAATATCAGAAAATATAAAGACATGAAAGTTCGGAAATCATATGGAAAATATTTTAAATTAAACCGGCTTTGTATTATTTCAAAAACTATTCCAAAAAAATAATTTAAAACAGCAAGAAGATGGGGTGTACATGTTTGGATGGCTTTGTTTTGACATTCCTTAGAGGAATATATGCAAACACATAAAATTTGTGCATAAGAAAATAAAATCATTATAAACTGTGGAATAATGAAAACAATTGTTACGCCAAGTCCAGTTATGCTATGGATAGTGATGTCTGTGCAAGAGAGTTTTATGAGTTCAAAATTTACACAGTGTGTCTTATCTATAATTTCTTTGCAAAAGGTTAAGCGTATTGTGAATGATTCATATACCAGAAAAGTAACCAATGGATAAGCCCATGCTAAAAATATGAATACCTGAAGCTTTTTTGTTGACATCATATCATGATAGTGAAGCGGGTAACAAATTGCAACATAACGATCATAGCTCATGAAGGCCAATATAGTTAGTTCAATAATATTATATGTATGTAAACAGAAAATTTGTATGAGACAATTTGGTAAAGATATTTTATGCCCCTCAGTAGCAAGATTAAATAGGAGATGAGGAATCAAACTTGTGCTTCCAAAGATGCCATTACATGAAAGATTACATACAAAGATATACATTGGATTATGCAATGTCCTTTCAAAATAGATAGTGCTAATCAAAAATGAGTTTAGTAAAAAAATGACAACATAAAGTATGAGAAAAATAAAAAAGAACAAATGCTTCTGCTGGTCCATCACAAAGTAGCCATCCAGAATGAATGTGGTAACACTTGATCTATTTTCCATTGTGTGTAAGAGCTTTGCTACAGACAGAAAGGGAAATAAACATTAATTATAATGAAGATATTAAAACAATATATATAATCTGTTTTTTGTTTACATGTAAAGCATACTAATTCAACTGTGTATTATAGATTTGCGTGCCTAAAGACCTCATACAAGAACAGACTTGTGTAACATTGTAGTAAATTGCTTAATTGTTATTATTAACTTTATGGCCATGAAGAAACATTTTGGTAGATTATATAAATAAAAAATAAAATATTAATAAAATTTTTAATATTTAATAAACTACCTAATCAAAAATAGTGCTATGCAAGTATAGTTTTCTGCTGATTACTAACTTGTCCAATGTTTGTTTCAAAAAATTTTAACTGAAGTAGAATTCGCCTGATCTTTTGGTGAAGAAGGAGGTTGTTCTTATTAGATGATTTGCTTAGCTATCAAGCTGAGTTTTATTACTCTGTGAAAAATGGGGTGGTGTATATGACCTCTTTTGGGCTATTATATGTCTTTTGGGATTACCATCATGTTCTGCAAAATGTAACTATGACATCATTATCTGGGGATGTAAACATCAGGGCTGGACAAAACAAAATAATCTAGCTAGGAGTCTCATAATGACACAGGCTCCACCATGCAGTGACACATACTTTTGAGACTACTGATCAGCTACCGAAGAATTCACGTGCTGGCAAATTATTAGGAATCCCCATACATTTGCTCATTCATGCAAATATCTAGTGATTAGTCAGTGGTGTAATGGAAAAAAATCATGTACACATTCGCAGTTCTAGACCTTAAGTTAATCTTTACATCAAACACAAGAATAGGGAAAATGAAGTCCCACTAAAACACGTTATTGGCAATCATTCATCATCCTCCTGGTCTCAGGACGTGAATGTTCACAAGTCCAAATTGTGTTAAGGAAAACATAAGAATAGGGAAAATGAATTCCCACTAAAGCACGTTGTTGGCAAAAACAGATAACAGCAGCAACAACATAGCATCAGAGTTTACCCAGAGAGTAAAGCTAACAAGGATTGCAATTTAAACACATTTCTGGTGATTTTGGACTTGGGGTCAAACACAAAATCTTTTCATCAGTATTATCTGTCAGACATATAAAATTAGGCTCAGTGTTAAGAACATGCCCTTGCAGCACCATAAAGTTGGCGAAATGTCTTTCCTAGACCGTAGACAATATTGCCATGCTAGCCAAGAACCCTGAGGCAAACATGATGGTGGAGGTGCAATATTCTCAATGGAGCAAGGATGGGAAAAATTTCTTTAGCAAAGTGTGCAAAAGGTGCATGTGGTTTTCTATAATGTCGGGAGTTCTGGCACATCAGGAATGGAGTCAATGCACTTCAGGAACCAGCACAACAGACAAGGGTTATATGGCATAAAGAAATAACACATTGGTTACTCCTTGTCATTGACATTTGTTAACTTTACAGGGGTTGACAAACTGGGTATGAGTTACACACATGTGTGTCCATTAAACTAAGGATCACATAGCTCATTCCTTATCCCACTGATGATGTAGTGGGATACGTGATGAAACCGTGATGAACCGTGATGAAACTTCATTGAAGAGACTTGGGTTGCCTGTGGGCCCACTACCCCATCCTAGTCTGTGACTAGTTCCCTCATATTTTATCTTTTAGGAGTTCCTGATGTCTCAAAGATCAGGTTCTAGCTCCCATTGTCTCAGATATGTTAGATTTTTCCCAAGTGCTTAAATACTACTGGGACTACTGGGAAATCTTTTTGACGCAGAAGGCTCAAGTGTTGCCCCCAGACCTTGTGATTGCGGTATCAATCTGTCCCAGGATCATTCTGCCTAGGAAAGGTTGTTCTCTGTTCCTTGCCACCAAAACAAAAAATGTCATGAATAACTTCATCAAAGAGCCCATGTCACTAGGGTTCATTTGGCAATTCACATTGTCTGGGACACCGGGAGTCTGGATTTTTCTTTGTTTGTGTGGGATGGGAGGAAGACCACATTCATCATGCCATCATCCTATCATTACAATAGTAATGTCTTTTAGCCTAATGAATTCTCCTGCTTCCAATGATCAATGATCCAATGATTTATCAGTGAGGCCCTCTGAGACACCCAGAACAATTCCCCCTTTGTTTGCTTCTACAACATTTTGTTTTGCAGCAGCAGCTCATTATAGGAGTTCCCTTTCAGTCAATTCATTCGGTACAACACATATTGTATGGGATATCACGCCCTCTCGTGTCCTGGCTGAAGCCACCTTTATTCATGCCTTAAAGGCAGTCAAACCTGTGGTGACATAGGTGTAGCCCCGCCTACCCTTATATATTCTTGTCACCATGGTTGACTCTCAGTTCTTACGCTCTTCACCTTGCTGTGAACACCTGGTTTGGTAGAGTTTTCTAGCTGCTGTTAGCAACTACGTGTTTTCATTACAACACTAGACTTGAAATCAGCTCAACTGTTCTTGTTGGTGCTAGCGACAACAGCCTCAATTGGTGAGTCATCCCCGCGGAGCGCTGACTTTAAGTCCAGTGTCAGTTAGTGTTAGCTACATCTCTGGTTGGCTTCTGTTTAGCGGTGCTAACGGTACTAACTATTGTGAGCACGGAAGCTACTGTAGCATGGAAGAAGTCCGTTATTCGCCCCTGTCCTCAGGGATGTGGCTTCTCTTTGCATGAGAAGGACTAGCACGAAGCGTGCCCCGTCTGCTTGGGTATTCTCCACGCTAGGAGAGCGCTAGCCAAGCCCGAGTCATGTGCACTCTGTCGCCAGCTCCGGCGTTCTACGCTAGAAAGACGGGTCACATTTGTGGAGAGAACACTAGGGAAGAATACAGTCGCTCAGCAAGACCCCCTCCTATCCAAATTAGCAGTCCCAGTTTCGCCTGTGTCTGCTGAAGAGGAATTTGCGGCAGAAGTCCCCGCACTTAGCTGGTCAGAGCAAATGGAGTATTTTGAGGGGTCAGAGGACCGTGAGCTTTCCTACAGCGCCGGCGAGCAGCCGGGCTGTGAGGAGCCTGCTTTCCACGAGGATGACGTGCTCGACATCGGTCTAGAAACACACGACCTGTCAGAGGACGAACAGGAAATTTTACCGTCGACTCAGACCTCCGGTGCTACTACGTTAGTGGCTCGAGACGACAATTCATTTTTCGCTCTCTACCAACGAGCAGCCGAGAAGTTGGAGGTGCAGTGGCCCTCCCCATAGCCGGCTCAGAAGCCGTCGAGGTTCTCGGGATTCTTTCTTCCTTTCGGAACCGACAATGGTCAGAAACTGCTTGCCAATGTTTCCCGACTTTGTCGGTGAGCTAACTGCGTCATGGAACAAGCCGCTGTCGACCCGGGTAACAGTACCAGGCTATGGGCAGTATTTAGAGTTGGATGGAGCGGAGAAAGGAGGGCTAGTGGTACCACCGTCGATGGAGCCGTCTTTAGCTGCTTATTTGGCACCTTCGCATAACCACGGGTGTCTGGTCCTAACGTCCTTCCATCCAAACACTGCAAATTCTCTTCCGCACAACTAGAGAAAATATACTGCGCTCAAGCGAGCACTGCCTGGGCGCTGAATTCTGCAACGCTGCTCCAGTCGTATTAGGCGATGCGTCTAGCAGAACTCGGTTCACTGGTACTGCAGGACAGCCCGGTATGTGAGCTGCTGAACGAGGTCTGGATCGCGACAGATTACATTTTGCGCATGTCTCGATGTGCGGCTCTCTCCCTCGGCAGGGGCATGGCTAGCGCTGTGGTGGTGCAGAGGCATCTGTGGCTTACGCTCTCAGATATCCCAGATAGAGACAGGGCCATCTACTTAGATGAACCGCTGTCCGCTGAGGGTTTATTCGGCCAGTCACTTGATGGTATTCAAACAAAGTTTGATTTCAAGAAAAAGCAGGCGGAGGCATTGCGAGACATCATCCCGCGTCGAGAAGCGAAGCCCAAACAGGCGCGAAAAGTGATCACCCCGCAGCTCCCTCCTAAGCGGCCACCACCATCGGCTAGCGCGGGCTCTCGCCCGATGAAACAGTGACCTCCCGGTCAAAACCCGCATCAGTCAGCCTGGAACAGGGGCCCCCCACCGGGCCTCAGAAAGGATTCAGTAGCCAGGAGGAAGAATCCACACTCCTCCTAGCTCAGACTTTAAAGGGAGAGGAGCTTTGGCAGCAGGGTGACGCTGTTTCTCCTCTCTCAAAGCCGCCCAAGAGGCCGCTAGATTATGTTCAGGGAATCAGTCCCAAACGGTGTTGCATTTCCCTAACACAGTGTCCCAAGCACACCCCCCAAATAGTAACGCCAGAGGGCAGCAGCCCCCCTGTGGTGCTCAATGTGAGCCGGCTGGCTTCCCCTTTTCTCGAGTGTGCAGTCTCGACATGGGTGCAAAACACAGTCGCTATGGGATACCGACTGCAATTTCGCACAAAGCCGCCTCGCTTCTTGTCCATAATCAACAACGTGGTTGTCGGATAGCGCCGCAACAGTGCTTCGGCAGGAGATAAATTCTCGCAAAGGGGCGATTCAAGTGGTTGGTACAGCGATTATTTTGTCATTCTGAAGAGAGGGGGAGAACTACGTCCGGTGTTGGACCTGAGACCATTGAACGCATTCTTAAGAACGTACAAGTTCAAAATGCTTACACTAAGGCAATTGCAGCAACAGAATAGCCGCGTTTCAGCGCTGCCTTGCTCAGTTTCAGTTGCAACACAAACTTCGTTTCAAAGTGTTTTTACAGTTATTGGGAATGATGGTGTCTATGATCACGGTGGTGCCTCTCGGGCTGCTGAACATGCGCTCTCACCGCCTATGTGCGGCGCGACACCTCAACAGGAAGCTGACAGTGACTCCGTCATGCATATCAGCTCTTCTGCCCTGGAGGGAACCCAGACTGTTACGGCAGGGCTCTCCGATAGACAGGGTGTCGTTTCGCAAAGTGGTGTCAACAGATGCCTCTCTGAGCGGCTGGGGCGCGCTGTGCGACAGCTCCGCTGTGAGGAGGGCGTGGTCACAAGAACAACGCAGGCTTCACATCAACTATTTGGAGCTGTTGGCGGTGTTTTCAGCCCTGACAGGCCATCATGTTCTGATCAGGACAGACAACACGACAGTGGTGTCGTATATAAACAGACAAGGGCGGACTCGTTCTCTTCCCCTGCTGAATTCTCATTCTCTATTGCTATGGTCCAGTGTTCATCTTGTGTCACTCAGGGCCACTCACACTTCTCTCCAGAGGGGGCCCGCTTGTGAGGGAATGGAGGTTACACCCAGGGGTGGTAGCTCACATCTGGGAGTGCTTCGGCAGGGCAGTAGTGGATCTGTTTGCATCCAAAGAGAATGCTCACTGCCCACTGTTCTTCTCCATAACAGATCACAGTGCTCCGCTGGGGGTCGATGCACTGGCACACTCATGGCCCCCAGCTCTATTGTATGCTTTCCCTCCAGTAGAACTGATTCTGCCTGTCACAGAGAGGGTGCGCCAGCAGGGCCTGTCTCTAATTCTGGTGGCCCCTCGTTGGCCAGCGAAGTCGTGGTATGCAGAGATAGTCAGCCTGCTAGCTGCAGAACCTTGGAAACTTCCTCTCCGCAGGGACCTTCTGTCTCAGGCAGGGGGGGATGTGGTTCATCCACGTCCCAAGCTGTGGAACTTGTATGCTTACCTGTTGAAAGGTCCAATTTGAGAGCTAAAGGGCTTCCTTCAAATGTAATTGAGACAATTCAGAGTGCTCGGGCCTCGTCCACTAGAGGTTTATATGCTTACAAGTGGCGAGTGTTTGAGCAATGGTGTCAGGAATGTAATGTTCTTCCATATCAGTGCTCTATGGTGGAGGTTTTGTCTTTTCTGCAAGAACTGTTAGAAAAAGGCCTTTCCTTCTCTACTATTAAAGTGTACCTGGCGGCTATATCAACCTGTCATGTTGGCTTTGATGGAGTGTCACCAGGGGCTCATCCACTGGCAGTGCGGTTTTTAAGAGTACAACGTCTGCGACCCACTGTGAGGTCCAAGGTCCCATCTTGGGATTTATTGATAGTGCTTGAGGCCCTCTGTGGTCCTCCTTTTGAGCCGGTTGAGTCTATAGATATGAAAATTCTGTCATATAAGACGGTACTCCTTCTTGCTTTAGCATCTGCTAAATGAGTGAGTGATCTCCACGCTTTGTCTGTGCATCCATCTTGTACGAAGTTGCTGCAATGTTTAAAGGTTACACTGTGGCCAAACGCGGCCTATGTACCTAAAGTGGTCTCCACTGATTATAGGTCTATGGTCTTTGACCTTTATAGCTTCTGCCCCCCTCCTTTTGCTTCTGAGGAACAGGACAAATTGCATAATTTGTGCCCTGTACGAGCACTACGCGCCTACATGGACCGTACAGTGAATATGCGCATGTGTGATCAACTCTTTGTCTGCTTTGCCAGTCCAGTAAAGGGTAAAGCACTGTCGAAACAGCGGCTTTCCCATTGGATTGTGGAGGCTATTACGTTAGCGTATAGCAGCAAGGGTGTCCCATTGCCTCAGGGTGTGAAAGCACATTCAACAAGAGCTATGGCAACATCGTGGGCGCTCTTCAAAGGGATATCCATGGGTGATATCTGCGCGGCAGCCAGTTGGTCCTCATCGCACACTTTTATCCGGTTCTACCGTCTGGACATAACGGCCCCCTCAGTGGCCCATAGTGTCCTCTCTGCGGGGTCCATGTTGCAGTAAAGTAGCTATCAGGTTTCTGGGTAACTTTGGTAGATGCTCAGCGGGGCGTGAATATATGTCCCATACAATATGTGTTGTACCGAGTGAATTGACTGAAAGGGAACGAATGGTTATGTCTATAACCTCTGTTCCCTGAAGGAGAGGAATGAGGTACAACACAGTGCTGCCCCGCTTCACAGTTACGCTCGGCGAAGGGCGGCTGTCGAACTGAGAGTCAACCATGGTGACAAGGATTTATAAGGGTAGGCGGGGCTACACCTACGTCACCACAGGTTTGACTGCCTTTAAGGCGTGAATAAAGGTGGCTTCAGCCAGGACACGAGAGGGCGTGATATCCCATACAATATGTGTTGTACCTCGTTCCTCTCCTTCAGGGAACAGAGGTTATAGACATAACCATTCGTTTGTGTTTGCTAGACCCTTCATCTTTGATTCCAGAACCACTTTCTGATTTTTTTTTCTTTCTTTCTTTTATCAAACTAGAAAAATTCCAATTCCATTTCACCACTATATTGTCAGGGGCCCAATTTTTTAAATTTGTATTGTCATATGGGCTAGAACAAGACATCAGTGATGCTCTCCAGTGGGCGCCAGACATGGGGCAATAGTTCCTTAAGAAAACGCTATGTCCAATTGTCCCTAAGACCAAGGCACTCTTTTGGAATCATACATCCCAATAATTAGATCACCCTGGAGCCATGAGAACCATGTTTTTCATGCCAACACTTTTAGGGCACAGGATAGCCAAAGACATCCAGGCCTATGTGTCATCTCCTGCCCATACCCCCTGTCCATGAATAAATCTATTGTTGGACTACCTATAGGCCATCATGGATTGGTTCTCAAATGGTTGCAAATTCATTCCTTTGCCAAAATTTCGTATGGCCAAGGAGACAGCAGCTGAAAACACAGTGCACCACTTTCACATAGTCTGACAGAAAGAAAGGATAGCTCTGCAGTCACACAACTCAGAGGAGAACCCCACTGACACCTTGTATTATTCATGGTTCCCCAATCTTCAGCATTAGATGGATTCATGTTGCCCTGGGGTAACACAGTATGGTGCCTGGTAGGGTCCACACATCCCAGACCTCAATAGGCAGTTCCGTAGGAATCGTGCATTTCACGCAATAGGAGACGAAGTCAAGCTGAGGACAGGACATGGCAGGATAGGAATTAAATTGAATTGAACTTACTTCAGACCATTTATTAGTGCAGCTTGGTTAATCTGAATGAATGTGGACAGCAAAAACTACAGTAGTTTGGCATATATAACACTTTTAAAGGTTAGGGTCAAAGCTAGAGACAGGCTTGACATACCACACAATTATTTATTTTTTCTCTTTTACCTTAGGGGTTTAACTTAGCAAATGTTTCCACTCTTTTTGATCTGAATATATTATGATATTATGAAATAAAACTGCTCACATCGGCATGCAAATTTACGTTGCAAAAATCTGCATTTTGATCTAAAGGCAGATGAAAGCACACACTAATATGAACAGTTTTATTTCAGTTATAAAGAATGGCAACTTTTTGCAAAGTAGAAGAAATGTAAAATAAATAATAATACCCCAGAAAAACTATATATATCTGGCTAAATAAACACTGCCTTTTTCAACGTGAAAGCATGCACCAATGTGAGCAGCTTTATTTTAGTTATAATATACTCAGATCACAAAAAAACAACATATCACAATTTACGTTCTCTGTGAAAGGCTGGAATGTGGTTGTGAATTTGCATGTCACGAGCCAGCTAAACATCCCGAGCACCTCATGGTCCTAAATCCACTCCGGAGTTTCCCTTGTGCGCCCAGCTTTCAATCACAGCAGACCAGTACCTGACTAGAAACTAGCTTTATAATTAGGCATTAGCTTTATAAGCACACCAAGGTCATCAGTCAGTGCCACGCACCTTCCCTTTGGTATTGCTCTGGGAATTTAGACCCATTACTGACCCTGCTTCCTCTTTTAAACCTCCAACTTCCGAAGAAAATGGAACCGGAGCACTCTGATTTCCCCTCCCTGTTCGCGAAGCAGACCGACATCAGGCAATCGATCACACCTCTCTGCAGATCCACAGGATTATGTCAACCTTAAGGCCGTGTTCATAAAATTTCAGGGCATGTCTCTCCATTGTCCATATGATTCTGCAAATGACCTCACCTGACTGACACAACTCCATCCTGGAGGTGTCTGTTTTCACTCTCCCAACATGGATAAATACATTTTCGAGGCTTTAGGCGCCGGCATCATTAGGCCGTCCTCGTCACCCGCTGGGGTGGGCTTCTTCTTTGTGGTCTCATTCTTCTACTGATTACATTCCACAGCAGCACAGCCTTCTTCCTGGGCTTCATTGTCGCCCTGTCTAAAATTTTGATGAACCCTTCCAAGCTGAGAGTGGTTACAGACTGGTCTGCTCCAATAACAGGTAAGGAGCTTTAGCGCTTCCTGAGGTTCGCCAATTTCTACAGACAGTTCAGTTGCCAGTTGAGTCATGTACAGTACATTCATGACTATAGTTCGGTAGACCCCCCCCCCTCCCCTCACCCCACTCATCTTCCTGACTTCAGCCAAAACCCTATTTATTTGGTCAGAATAAGCAGCAAGGGTGTTTCTAGACCTGAAGAAGTTCTTCTACAACTGGACCCTTCTCTTCAATTTGTGGTTGAGGTGGACACCTCCGACTCGGTTGTTGGGGCAGTTCTATCACAAAGGTCACCCAAAGACAACTTAGACCTCTCCCAATTCCTCACAGGCCCTGCTCCCACACCGCCCTTTGATTTTGTTACCAGACTCCCCAAATCTGAGGGTAACACATGTGTGCTCATGGTGATCGACTGCTTTTCCAGGGAGGCCTACTTCATCCCATTATCTGGCCTCCCTACAGTGAAAGAAACTACTGAACTCTTAATCGTGCATGTGTTCAGACTTCATGGGTTCCCAACAGACATCACATCGGACTGAAGGCCCCAATTCACTACCCAGTTCTGGTCTGACTTCTGCAAGGTAATCAGTGCTACCACCAGTTTATCATCTGGCTACCACCCACAGACAAATAGCCAGGAGGAGACAACCAATGAAATGGCCATTCAGTGCATGACCTCTAAGGATCCCCATTCCTGGAACTGGATGTTACTATAGATCGAGTAAGCCCACAACTCCTTGCCCACTTTGGCCACCAGCCTCTGCATTTCAATGCTGTTCCCCTCTCAGGAGGTGGAGGTCTTGGTGCCTTCAGCCAAAGCTTTCATTTGTCAGTGCCAAAGAAATGGTCCATCAGATCTAGGATCTGATGGACCATTTCAACCTTCAAGCAACAGGCCACCCAGTTCCCTCCAGTGCACTGCCATACTATGTGGGCCAAAGAGCGATGCTATCTTCCCACTACATTCCCCTCAAGACAACGTCGCGCAAATTGTCTCACAGATTCTCAGGCCCGTTCACTATCACCAGAAACATCAACCCCTGTACCGTCAGACTTCTTCTGCTTTCCACGATGCACCAGATAAACCCTTCTTTTCATGTATCCCAGAAAAAAACCTCTGTTCACACGACCACTGAATCCACATAAAAATTCATGTTTTTTCTGCACTGCTTTGAAATCTCTGGGTGTTTGCACATATTGCATCCCTGATGGTCTGCAACAGTCTAACTGTTCTTAGCGCCACTTTGTCACTTGCTCTGAAAGCCTCAAGTTTTTATCAGCTCACATCCCTCTGCAGTCATTCATGGCTTCTGGTTGCAGTGTGAGACTTGCATGATTGAGATTTCGATCATCAATAAACAGTTCATCGTGGTGTCTGTTTCACCCAACCAGTGACGGTGACACTGAAGAAAAGACAGAAGGCAGAGTTGGAGGTAGCAGAGATGAAATGTTGAGGTTGTCTTTGGGAGTTACAAGGATGGATAGGATCAAGAATGAATATATCAGAGGGACAACCCATGTTAGATATTTTGGAGATAAAGTCAGAGAGGTGGTTTGGACATGTTCAGAGGAGAGATTATGAATATATTTGTAGAGGGATGCTGAGGTTGGAAGAGTTCTAGAGTTCTAGAGGAAGACCAAATAGGAGATTTATGGATGCAGTGGGAAAGGACATAAAGTTATTTGGTGTGAGAGAGAAGGACGCACAGGATAGGGTTAGATGGAGGCAGATGATTCGTTGTAGCGACCCTTGAAAGGGAACAGCCGAAAGACAAAAAAGAAGATCAGTGTCTGTTCTGCATTACACATATAGCCTGCTATGTGCCTTGGAATGAATTTTATGCTTCTTGTTTTTTTAAGGACTCTCATTCTAGGTCAACATACTCACTGCAAGGCAGTCCATTTTAGCTTGTCTAATCCAGAGGTTTGAGGGATGAGCTTTGGCCCAGGTGAACAACCAAAACCAGAAAAAAGGCCAGCATGATAGCCCTGACATTTTTATGGTTGCCTGTGAGTTGTTGTGTGATATGCTAATGTAAGGTATGACAAAAATATTGTTTAACAAGGACAAACACTGGTTGTTCTGATTTCATGAAGAATTGAGAAGAGAAGTTAGCCTGAGATGCGAACTAGCATCACTTTGGATCTGAAGTGGCCCAAAATAAAACCATGGGGATTAATGTGGACTTGGTTGTGCTTTGCTTCACTTTTTTTCTTTTTTTTTTTTTTGTACTAGATTTATGTAGATACAGTAGAAGTTTGAAGTTAACTGATAAGACCTAAGTCTGAAATGGGGTTTTATGGTTGGCTGCCAATTATAAAAGGTTTGCATCTAATTTATAATCACCAGTGCACTGACTGACCTTACTAAAAAAAAGGCTCCCCAGATCTTCTCTAGTTAACAGCGCTGTGAACAGTGCGGTGGGGAGAGCCCTGTTCTTTTGTCTCACAGACCAACCTCAGACAGAGAGCGGTAAGCCATTTTGTGCCCCACCTATCATGTCTGTATTCCCCACTAGCTGGGAGCGCTCCACACTTTGAGAACCATGGCTCTAGGCAGAATGATTCTGGGAGCAAGTTAATACTGCAGTTACAAGGTCTGGGGGCAGCACTTGAGCTTTATGCTTCAAAAAGATGACCCAGTAGTCTTAGGGCACCTGGGACAAATCTAACAAACCTGAGATAGTGGAAGCTAGAACCTGAATGTCTTTGAGACAGCTTTGGAAACAACAGGAACCCCAAACAGAAAGAAATTTGAATCTGTGAAAACCCCAGCACCAGTTGCAGTTTAGTTTTTTATGGATATGGGTCCACAGGCAACCCAAGTCTCTTCAAAAAGATTTCATCACAGTTCCTTATCACTGGGATGGCCCTTGCATTTTGGCGTCCTTTGGGGCAATACCAATAATAACAATTACAACAATAAAAATAATAACAATAATCTTCTCTTGTCTGCAGTTCTCCCTCACTTAAGGAAAAGGCCCAGTGGTGCTTACATTAAAAAAAAAAAAAAAGTATGCGGCCCATTTGACCATGGAAGGAATCAAATGAAGTGGGGCAGATGATAAAGTGCTAGGCATGCCATGATTGCCAGTAACATGCTTTAATAAGCCCCCCTTTTCATGCCGCACATACAGACTTCATTTTTTCATTCTTGGGTTTGATGTGAGGAGCAACTTAAGCTGTAGAACTGTGTTTGCATGATTATTTTTCCATTACACCACTAACTAATCACTACATATTTGCATGAATGAGCATTCCTAAAAATTTGCCAGTAGGTGTACTTTACGGTATCTAATCATTTGTTTAAAAGTTATGAGACTACTAGCTAAAATATTTTGTTTTGTCCTGCCTTGCTGTTGACACACACCGATAATGATGTTATACTTAGATATGCAGAACATGATGGAAATCCCAAAAGACATATAACAGCCCAGAAGAGATGGTAATATCATACACCATCCCATTTTTCACAGTGATAAAACTCAGCTTGACTGCCAAGCCAAACCTCTAATAAGAACAACCTTTAGGTTGAACCATCAAGCAACTTGTGCTTAAGTAACAAATTTTTTAAACAAACATTCGACAAGTTAGCAATCAGCAGAAAACTGTACTTGAATGGCAGTATTTTTGATTCAGTAATTTATGAAATGTATGTTTTATTTTACTTATGTATAAAATGTACCAAAATGTTTCATTATGGCCATAAAGTTAATAGTATCAGTTAAGCAATTTAAATGTCTTTTTGGTGTTACAAATAAGCTACATTGTTACTCACATCTATTCTTTTCTAAGGTCTTTAAGCATGCGAATCTATAATAAACAGTTGCATTATCATACTTTATGTGTAAACAGAAAACACATATATGCCTTATTGTTTCAATATCTCCATTATAATTAATATTTCTTTTCCTTCTGTCTGTAGAAAAGCTCTTACACAAAATGGAAAATAGATCAAGTGTTACCACATTTATTCTGGATGGCTACTTTGTGATGGACCAGCAGAAGCATTTGTTCTTTTTTATTTTTCTCATACTTTATGTTGTCATTTTTTTGCTAAACTTACTTTTTATTGGCATTATCTATTTTAAAAGAACATTGCATAATCCAATGTATATCTTTGTATGTAATCTTTCATGTAATGGCATCTTTGGAAGCACAAGTTTGATTCCTCATCTGTTATTCAATCTTGCTACAGAGAGGCATAAAATATCTTTAACAAATTGTCTTGTGCAAATTTTCTGTTTACATACCTATACTATTATTGAGCTAAATATATTGGCCTTCATGAGCTATGATCGTTATGTTGCAATTTGTTACCCGCTTCACTATCATGATATGATGTCAACAAAAAAGCTTAAGGTATTCATTTTTTTTGCATGGGCTTATCCATTGGCAACTTTTCTGGTATATGAATCATTCACAATACGCTTAACCTTTTGCAGAGAAATTATAGATAAGACACACTGTGTAAATTTTGAACTCATAAAACTCTCTTGCACAGACATCACTGTCCATAATATAACTGGACTTGGTGTAACAGTTGTTTACATGATTCCACAGTTTATAATGATTTTATTCTCTTATGCACACATTTTGCACATTTGCATATATTCCTCTAAGGAATGTCAAAATAAAGCCATCCAAACATGTACACCCCATCTTCTTGCTCTTTTGAATTATACAATTGGATTAATTTTTGAAATAATACAAAGCCGGTTAAATTCCAGTTATTTTCCATATGATTTCCGGACTTTCATGTCTTTATTTTTTCTAATATTTCCTCCTCTGTTGAATCCAGTTATCTATGGTATAAGTGGTCAGATTATGAAGAAACATATTAAGAAATTCTTTACTTTTTTTTTTTTTTTAGTTAGGCTGCCTGCAGAGAACAACAGAGTGAAAAAGTTATACACTGACAGTGCCTCTTTTTTTTTTTAACATTAAATTAATTAGGTAATGTCATGCTTCTAATGTTTGTAAGAGAATGTTATTTTAACTTGCAGCTCTTGATCTGTGAAATACTTCAAATAACCCATGATAATCTGTTAAATCTTTTGGTTCGATCGAGCTCTTAGATATTTGAATATATCTCAAACATGTATGTTCTTTCACATTGACTCATAAATACTGACAAGATATGTCTGTTCTGCAATCACACAGTTTTCTGCAAAAATAAAGTTTTTTTCTCTTAATAGATTTAATTGTTCTTTGTGTTTCTTGATATATGAAATAAGAAGACTGATTTCAGTTTGCATAAGTAAATACTTTAAGTTTCAGGGGTGATGAAGCACAAACACAAGAGCATTTCGATTTTTTTTATTTTTTATTTTTTTCTAGTTTTCATTGGGAAATTATTGCATACCTGTACACACACCCTAAACACACACACACACACACACACACACACACACACACACACACACACACACAGTCACTTGCTACTACTCTCTACTCTCTCTCATCACTTGTTCTTTTTACTTTCTTTTCCCTCTGTAGGGTTGAGCAGACCCCCAACTAAGAGCAAACACTCGATCACATTCCAGAACCTCTTTCCCAGGCATCATGGTGCCATCCCAATAACCTTATCTCATTCGGGAACATAAAGGAGATGTTGTAAAACTAAGTGCAGGATCTTAACCAGGCATAGGACAGGAAGTTTGCTGGGCTTGAAGCTACACTAAAGCCAGATGCCTCAAACTAGACCTAAAACCATTGTGTAAATTGGCGATCTTGTAAACAAAGCAGACAGTTTTACAGCTTCACCCCGAGTTGGGGGGAACCACCAAGTCGCACTTTGAACATCTCAGTGACCCCAGAACACATGCGTTCTCCAAATGGCTTTCAAAGAACAAAGAGGAATACAGCAGAGACACTATTTAAGCAATCTTTAATGGTGCCAGTAGGATAAAAATGCTAGAAACATGTATTCAGTATGTTTTATATCTGTGTGTTATGGTTGTTTATTCTACATAACTTTAAAGGTATCATTAGCATTTACAAACCGTGTTTATTGAACAAAGCTATAAATGAGTGTGTAAGATAGGGGATGTGTGGTATCGATTGAAAGCTTATCGGGCTTCCACCCTTGCGAGCGCTACGCTGACTTCGCTGACGTCATCCGCTCTTCAAGAACTCTCAATGAGACTGCCAGAACTGCAACGAAGAAACCCACTGAAGAAGTTCCAGAGCGTGCCATCGGTATCCAGGCAACCAAGCCTCACCCAAGGGCTTTCCCGAAAGACGTCATTACAACCACAGCAGCGACCAATCAGCAACGCCGTGATTCCCTTCACCGGAGGCGAACCATGAGAACGAAACATAATGCAAGTATACAAACAAAGCTGCATACCGTGCTGAAAATGGTGCTTGTTTCATACCAAAACCGTAAGATTAAACCCAAGACTCTGCTCTTGTGACTTGCTTCCATCTAGTAAACAGTACTAGATGGAAGTCCTTAACTTTCACCCTGCAAACCATTGGTATGTTTATGTGTGTATGTGTGTGCGTGTGCGTGCGTCCAAGTAGCGTAGCTTTATGTATCGTAGATTAGTTCAAATAAATTCTTGTTTCTTTATAAAGAACTGTTGTCTTGGTCATGTATTTTAAAGTTTAAACATTTGCCCAGATCTTACGTTACCTTGCTCATAATTAGGTAAATGCCAGATTTTGTATTATCGTCGTTGGCCGCGGGATAAACAGAATTGGTAAGATACACGAAATCATACTAAACGCTGGTCGGCTAGTTGATAAAGTGTACGCTATAAATTTTAATTAAGTTTAACAAAATTAACGCAAATCCTTAAAGATTCGATTCACCTCTGAACCAGACCTGAAACCCTACATAAATGGTGGATAATGCGTTGAGCATTGTCTCCCCATTTAAAATACTACACCTCTCTCTCTCTCTCTCTCTTCAAATATGACAAATATACCTGATATCAGGTACTATCTCCAGGTCAACTTCTAAGTGCCAAGAGAGACAACATTTGAAAGATTAAGGTTCATCTTCAAACTGATCTAAACCAGTGCCATGTTTTTTTTTTCATTGACATCCAAATCAAAATTTTATTTGTCACATATACAGTCATACACAGTATGATATGAAGGGAAATGCTTATATGAACACTGATAAGAAAAATAAGAGTTTTCAATTAAGAATATAAAGTATGAACATAGAACTATAGAAAATATTTAAAAAAAAGATTTTAGCCGTAAAAAAAAATTACATTATGTACAAATAATAAAATGAAATAGAATTGAAATCGAAAGCCATACAAAGTATAGAAATATACTGTGATGTTATGTGTTAAATATGGGACATTGGCATTCTTTTCGCAAACATACAGTACATACAGTAGACAAGGGGAATGTCTATTACCGCCGTGCTTACCACCGCGACAAAACGACAGTGGCCAAAATAAATCAGTTGCATTTCAAAGTAATTCGTGAAGTGACCACCAGGTGACATTTTCGCTCGTCGCAGGTTTAAAATAAAATTAAGCCATAAAAACGTCTATCGAAGAAATACTACCGTAATGGTAATTTCCACATCTGTGTATTTTATACAACAAACATGAAAAATCTGAACAAGAGCTATTGATATTTACTGTACAATATTTAGTCAAAAAAAAACACACACATAAGAATGCATGTGTGTACAGCCCAAAACCTCCATCGGTTATTAAAGATAGGGCCTATGTAAAAAAAATGTCCCAACGATTTCAGAGATTTGAGCTTCAGGAAATCTCCCAGGGCTGTGCGCATAACACCATCCCAGCCTTATCTTGGAAAGAATTTCTAAACGTTTTCTAAACGTGGACTATTGTTGTTTACTTATAATATTTTTTAAATTTAATTTAAATGGATTTTGATTTGGCATCGTGATCCTCCTCTTTAACTTCCTACGTAGTCTAATCAGCGCTCAGCCGCATGCATAAAGTTAAAAAATGCATCGGGGGAAAAACAGCAAGGAGACTGACTCTGGCCATTTTAATAATTCATTGATATATTGGTGATTTTTTTGGTTTCAGCTGTAGTGATGAAGGTGATCATGTCACCTCGTCATCTCTGCAGCAATGGACGTAATCAATAATATTGAAAAAAATATATTGCTCTTGTTTTTAATATTATTTTGAAGTAAATGAAACAGTAAGAGCTAAAATTGTAAAATAAATAGTTTAACGGTTTAAATGGTTAAATTAAATAGTCATGTTGGCATTATAAGATTTGTACTGAAAACTTCTAGCTAAAAAGTGGCAGCTGGCACGCATAAAAATAGATGCAGGATTATATTTTCTATAGTCTAAATAAAAAAGATTTTCTAAACGTAGGTTATGGTTGTTTACTTCATTTAATTTCCTACATAGTCTAATCAGCACTCAACCGCACACATAGTTTTCCAGAGTGCGGGGAAATTTTGTTGTACTAAATAATATTTATGCAGTATAATCAGGGCCTCTTATTACTATATAGGACACTTACGTCGGAATGCTGTGCGTAGATTTCAGTGCAGCATTCAATACAATCATCACCCAACACCTGATCGGGAAGCTGAGCTTGTTGGGCCTGAACACCTCTCTGTAACTGGATCCTGGACTTTCTGATCGAAAGACCTCAGGTAGTGCGGATCGGGAACTACACCTCCAGCACCACCACACTGAGCACTGGGGCCCCCCCAGGGCTGAGTGCTCAGTCCCCTGCTGTTCACGCTGCTGACTCATGATCGTGTAACGACACACAGCTCCAATCATATCATCAAGTTTGCTGATGACACGACCGTGGTGGGTCTAATCAGCAAGAACGACGAGTCAGCGTACAGAAAGGAACTGCAGAGGCTAACGGACTGGTGCAAAGACAACAACCTGTCTCTGAATGTCGATAAGACAAAAGAGATGGTTGTTAACTTCAGGAGGACATGGTACCTGTATTTTTGTTTGTGTTTTTCTTTTTTTTTTGCAGGTAATCTAACTACAAAATATAAATACAATTTTGTTTATTATTTTGGCCTGGGTCCACCCTGAATCTGATCCTCCTCCTGTTGTGTGTGTGTGTGTGTGTGTGTGTGTGTGTGTGTGTGTGTGTGTGTGTATTTTTTGTAAAGCAATACAAACCTCGTTATTTCATCAGTTAATGATTGTAGGTGGTTTAAAAGTTTAAAATAGAACCCTGAACCATTCTTTTGATGTACGGCCCAACCCTAGACTGGGACATAGCGCCATATTGAAGCACAAGAAAGACAACAGTTTTATTATGCAAAGGTGTTCCTTCAGTTAAAAACAACTAGTTTGAGATTTATATCTGCTCATCTTTTTTGAACTACGCTAGAATGCCGTTAAAAAAAAAAAATTTAAGTTACTCAGTAACTTTTACTCTGAGTAAACCTTTCATAAGCTACTTTTTACTTTTACTTGAGTAGATTTTTAAAATGGTAGCTTTACTTGTACTTCAGTAAAATTTCACTGAAGTAACAGTACTTTTACTTGAATACAAAATTTTAGTACTCTTTCCACCTCTGTTTAATTCTATGATCATTCAGTTTCATTTATTTCAGTTAATAAATCTACTACAAATTTAAAGAACACAAAATATAAGATGACATAAAACCCTTTTTTGAAATTGTAAAAGCTCACTGTGTTAATGTTTACTTTGCTTAAATTCGTTCCTAATAAGATTTAATTTAGATAATCTAATAAGATTTTAATTTCTACACTTGTACTGTAATTTTAGTACTGTGATTATGAATTTGTTTAACTACAATGTTACACTTGATTTTTATCCGCTCCTCTCAGGATGAGCCGGGAGTGGGGTACTGAGCTCTGGGATGCCCACGACCCCTGCTGCTTTAACTTTGAGGATTTTTCCAAAGAGATAAGGAGGGTGTTTGATCACTCGTGTTATGGAAGAGAGGCGGGTGTCCAGCTACTAAGAGTTCACCCAGGTTCTCACACGGCCTACAACTATGCCATCAAGTTCTGGACATTGGCCCTTTCAAGTGGGTAGAATAATCGAGCACTGTGTGACATGTTCTTAGAGGGTTTGTCAGAGGCTCTCAAAAATGAATTAGTCTCCTGGGAACTCCCCTTCTCATTTCAGAAACTCATGGATCTGGCCAGACGGTTGTACTCACGCCTCGTCTCCAGGACCAGCCAGGATTCCACCACCCAAAAGCGCCCCTCTGCTCCTCTCACCACAAGCATGTGAACAGGAAGAACCCATGCAATTAGGCAGAACCTGCATCATTTCCGGCAGGCCGTCAGAGCCACACCCCTTACTCCCTGCAACCCTAATCATCAACAGTCAAGCTCACCCAGTTCAAGCACTTATCGACTCCGACTCCGGAGTTTGATCAGCGCGCCTAAAGCCAGGGCATTGAAGGTCCGTTGCATACCCGTGGAACCTCCACTAACTGTTCAGGCTCTAGATGGGAGCTCTCTCCTACCTATCACATGCAGGACTCTTCCACTCACTCTAAGAATCTAGGGCAATCATACTGAGGAGATCAGCCTCTTTGTCATGTAAAGGTCACACGCCGCCATTGTTCTCGGTCTCCCCTGGCTAACAATTCACGGCCCACAGATTGACTGGGCCAAGCACATTATTGTAGGATTGAGCTCCTCATGGTCCATGTCATGTCTCCACTCAGAATTCTCTCCTTCCCCTATTCTAGCCATGCCTGATCAAACTCCTGACATCTCCAATGTTCCCAACTAGTACCACGATGTCAAGCAGGTCTTCAGCAAGATGTGAGCCATGTCACTTCCTCCTCATCGACCCTATGATTGCCCAATAGACTTGCTCCCTGGCACCTCTCCCCCAAGGGTAGACTTTACTCAACTAGCACATCAAGAAAGGGAGGCAATGAACAAGTATATTTCCGAGGCTCTCACCGCGGGAATTATCCGCCCATCCTCCTCCCCTGCAGGTCCAGGATTCTTCTTTGTCAAGTAGAAGGACAAGACCCTTCACCCCTGATTATCGGGGGCTTAACGAAATCACTGTCAGGAACTGGTACCCACTGCCACTCATGGTCACTGCCTTTGAACTTCTCCAAGGAGCTGACATCTTCACCAAGTTGGACCTACGCAAGGCTTACCATCTCGCCCGAATTCGGGAGGGGGATGAGTGGAAGACTGCCATCAACAACCCAACCGGGCATTATGAGTATTTTGTGGTTCCATTTGGACTGACCAATGCCCCTGCAGTCTTCAGGCCCTAATCAACGAGCTCTCCGAGACTTCCTAAACTCCTTTGTATTCGTCTATTTAGATGATATTCTGAACTTGATATTCTCTCATAGTCTGGAGGAGCATTGTCACCATGTCCGTCTAGTCTAGACAGAGACTCTTAGAGAACAAACTGGACGTCAAGGCAGAGAAATGCGAGTTTCATGCAACGTCCACCATGTTTCTGGGCTTTGTGATCTCCTCAAGGCTGGAAATGAAACCAGCTAAGGTTCAAGCCGTTTCCAACTGGCCAACCCCAGACTCAAGGCAAGACTTCCAACATTTCCTGTCCAGAAAAGTGGGAAAATTGGAAGGTTCTGTCTCGGCCAAGACCAATGAATATGAGCCCATGCAACTGGGAAGAATGAGATTGTCGGAAAGCGAGCGACTACACCGGAAGAAAGGAATAATTGTGTTACTACTGTGGCAGCACTCAACATAATATCGTCAACTGTCCTCTATGAGAGAGTAAGAGAGGAAGAGAGCGCTCCGGTACAGCCCCACCACAAAGCCCAGTGAGTGAAGTAATTAACCGTTCTTTCAGCATTAATCGATTCCGGAGCCGCAGGAAATTTTATGAATCGGGCGACTGCTGAAAGATTAAGGATTCCGCTAATTAGCCTATCTCATCCAATCAACATCAAGGCGCTGAACGGTGGACTAATCAGAGGAGGGACTGTCACTCAACGCACCAAACCAGTTTCACTTCGTGTGGGTGCGTCCATAGCGAAAACATATCCTTCCTGATCACTATATCCACCAAATTTCAGTTATACTAGGATTTCCCTGGATGCAGAAACATGTCCCAATCATTTCCTGGAAGGCAAGAGAAATCATCCAGTGGTCAACATGGTGCCAAAACTACTGCATCTCAAAGCCTCACATTATGGCAGCCTCCACTTCAGTCGAAAGCCCGGAATCCACCACATTAACAGTTATTCACACAGAATATGAGGAATTCAAGTATGTTTTCAGTAAAGAAAAGGCAAGTGGTCTACCACCATATCGACCATATGACTGCACCATTGAGCTGTTAGAGGGAACAAATCTTCCCAGAGCATGAATTTACCCCCTCTCACAGAAGGAAACCCGCGCAATGGAGGAATAAATTTCAGAAGCCCTCCAACAAGGATATATTCGTCCATCCACATCCCCAGCATCAGCCAGTTTCTTTTTTGTAGAAAAAAGGGGACGGGTTAAGGCCTTGTGTGGACAACAGAGAATTAAATAAGATTTCAGTAAAGTATCGCTATCCATTACCCTTAGTACCGGCAGCCTTGGAGCAACTGAGAGAAGCAAGTATATTTACTAAACTTGACCTGAGAAGCGCATATAAACTAATTCACATCAGACAAGGAGATGAATGAAAAACCGCCTTTAGCACCACTTCAGGACATTATGAGTATTGTGTGATGCCTTATGGCCTGTCTTCAGCACCTGCAGTGTTTCAGAGTTTCATCAATGATGTTCTCAAAGCAAAACTGGGAAAATTCGTAATTGCTTACATCAATGACATCCTAATCTACTCCCCAAATTTGCCCACGCACATTAGCTACGTCAAGAGTGTTCTCAAGTGTTTGCGCAATAACCACCTATATGTAAAAGGAGAGAAGTGAGAGATCCACAAGAAGAAAATCGCCTTCCAAGGCTAGATCATAGACCCTGAGGGAGTGCAAATGGATGAGGGAAAGGTAACAGCAGTCAGAGACTGGCCAATACCAAAATCAGTGAAGGAGCTACAACGCTTCCTGGGATTTGCAAACTTCTACAGATGATTCATTAGAAATTTCAGTAAAATTGCAGATCCACTGACCAACCTAACTAAAGAAGCCAAGAAGAAAATGAGATGGAACCAGAAGGCAGAAGAGGCCTTTTTCAAGCTAAAAGGGGCCTTCATCTCTGCCCCCATTTTAAGACATCCCGACCCATTGAAACCATTCATCGTGGAAGTTGATGCATCTGAAACAGGAGTTGGGTCAGTATTATCACAGAGATTCGGGGAAAGGCCCAAGCTTCATCCTGGCACTTTTATGTCCCGAAAGCTAACTAAAGCAGACCATAACTATAATGTTGGCAATCGAGAATTACTAGCAATAAAGCTCGCTCTTGAGGAATGGCGCCACTGGCTGGAAGGAGCAGAAAACCCATTTATCATCTACACTGATCACAAGAACCTCGAATACATCAAAGCAGCCAAACAAATGAACGCCAGACAAGCAAGATGGGCACTCCTTTTTACAAGATTTAAGTTCATAATAATCTTGTCGTCCTGGATCCAAGAACACAAAGGCTGATGCCCTATCCCTTATACACAAAGCACCGCCTCGGGAGGACAGAGGCAAAGAAATCATACCCAAGCCCCAAATTGTGGGAGCAATACTATGGGAAGTGGAAAGGGAGAAATTCCCAGCCTCACAAACCCCAAAACAGTGTCCAGCAGGCAAGAAGTTTGTACCGACTCACACATGCAATAAGCTGATTACCTGGGCACATGCATCACCAGCCACCGGACACCCAGGCACACTACGAACATTCAGTTAACTCCAGGGAAAGTACTGGTGGCCGAACATGAGAAGGGACATAAACCAATACATAGCCTCATGCTCAGCTTGTGCACAGGCCAAGACACCCTGTGCTCTTCCAGCAGGTAAACTATTGCCACTACCCGTACCACAGAGACCATGGTCACACATAGCCATAGACTTTATCACAGACCTGCCATCATCCCAAGGACACACGGTCATCCTGGTAATAACGGACCGTTTTTCGAAAACAATTCGATTAATTGCACTACCCAAGCTCCCAACAGCATTTCAAACAGCAGAATTAATGTTCCAGCATATATTCAGAAACTTCGGCATACCAGAGGACATAGTAAGTGATCGAGGGACCCAGTTTACTTCTAGAGTCTGGAGACATTTTATGGAGAAAATGGGGTGTTAGGTTTAAATGCAGAAGTAGTGTGTCCTAGCTAAGTTTTAAGCTAAGTGTAGAAGAGTTTTAGCTTGTTGTGTCCACTGCACCTTGATACACTTACCGGTACGGGCCCGATCGACCGGGAGAGACAAAACACACACATACACAGGCATGATGTCTGAAGATCTCTAGTTTATTCTCAGCAAGGAGAGCACATTTAAACGGTGCTGTGTCCCAAACATCAAAAGAACAAGTCATTAACACTTCAGTCATAGAGGGACCCAGAGACAGACAGGAGAGAGGAAATACATTTGCATTCTGCTGATTAAACAAAAGGGTTCTAGCAGACAAGAGCCATTTGGATGTATGCTCGTCTGGGTACAGGATATAGAAGGTGTTACCACAGAAGGCGTAAGGAAGCACAGTGAGGGGTCTGTTCTCAGGGCACAGGAATCCTCTTATTAGATTACAATGTCTTACAATATTATAAAACCTTACATGGGGGAAACCTTATTCTGACGTCAGGATATCACCCTCAGGTGAACAGCCAAACTGAACATGCTAACCAAGAAATCGGCCACTTCCTGAGAACATACTGTGCAGATAATCAGAAGGATTGGGCTCTGTTCCTTCCATGGGCAGAATATGCACAGAACTCCCTCATTCACTCAGGCACAGGATTAACTCCATACCAGTGTGTCCTAGGATACCAGCCACCGTTGTTTCCATGAAACGCCAACATCACAGACTCCCCCAGCAGTAGATGATTGGTTCAGGAGAAGCGAGCAGGTATGAGAACAGACACACCAGCACCTTGAGAGAACAGCAGAATCTAACAAGAACTTTGCAGAGCGACATAGAGGACAAAACATAACACATGAACCGGGAGATCGAGTCTGGCTTTCAACTAGGAATCTACATGTAAACAAGGAAAGCAGCAAATTATACCACAAAAACATTGGACCATATAAAATTCTACAAAGAATCAACAATGTACCCTACAAACTAGAACTACCTCAACACTGTGGAATCGTGCCCACTTTTCACGTCTCCCAACTAAAACCAGTCAGAAGGGGTCCATTGGATGAAACGTCCCATCAGGACAACTCCCCAGAACCTGTCCAGATAGAGGGTCAACCAGCTTACAGGATCAGAACTATACTAGACTCACGTCGCCGACAGGGTAAGATGCAATACCTAATCGATTAGGAGGGATACGGACCAGAGGAAACAAGCTGGGTTCCAGCACAGGATGTACTGGACCCACTATTGATTAAGGAGTTCCACAACAACCATCTGAGCTGGCCAGCACCACGATCAAGAGGAAGATCAAGGTGGAGAATCGCTCCCGGGGGTAGCTCCTTAAGGGGGGGGGGGCTCTATCAGGCCAGCTAAAGCAGCAGATCAAGCAAAACCATACCCACCTATGGCGTTGCCAAGCCTTGATTTTTGTAATAGCCTTCTTGTGTATGACCTTGATCCATTTAATATTTTCAGATTCCTTGCCTACCCTAGTTTGTGAGTTTTGCTGATTGACCGACCCTTGCCTGTTTTCTTGACTACGATTACTGATTACCCGTGTTTTGCTTCTTGCCGTTTACCTCCACTTGCGTCCTCCTTCATGTCATTCCTTACAATAATTAAGAAAACTGACCTCAACCCCTGTCAGCTGTCCAGTTACAAACCTTTATTTCTAAGATTCTGGAAAAGATAGTAGCTGAGCAGCTATGCTCATATCTACATAGAAATAGCATAAACAAACTGTATCAGTCAGGATTTAGGCCTCATCACAACACACAGACAGCACTTGTTAAAGTAGTAAATGACCTCCTATTGGCCTCTGATCAGGGTTGCATCACTATGCTTGTGTTACTCGACCTCAGTGCAGCTTTTGACACAATTGATCATAGTATTCTCCTTCACAGATTAGAAAATGTAGGAATTAAGAGAACAACCCTCTCCTGGCTCAGATTCTATTCCTATTTGAGTTTTGTGTTCCACAGGGTTCGGGTTTTAGGCCCACTACTTTTTTGCCTTTACATGCTTCCTCTGGGCAACATAATCCGTAACCATGGTATTAGTTTTCATTGTTATGCTGACGACACTCAGTTATATGTCTTATCAAAACCAGATGAGAGAAAACAGCTGTCATACACACTCGCTCCGCGACCGGCACGAGGACCCGGTAGTAAGACGGTCGCGCTTTCAGAAAGCATAAAAGGAAACAAAATGGCGCTGCACATCGCTCAGTCATTGAGTTCACCTATGCCTTCGCCGACACTTCACCAATCATTACGTGAGTACTCACCAATTCGGTTTGCTTCCTCGATTGAGTGTGTGTTGCTAGTACGGGGGTTTATTTGTGTAAATCCTTGCTCTTTGTGTAAGAGAGTTCTCAGATCAAACGCGTGGTTATCCTGCCTACTTGTGCTACTGCCGCGTTTGGGTCTACCGTCCACGCAACACGGGCTACCTGCTAAGGTTTTTGTCTTCTCCCCTCGGTCGCTCGTGACAGAATGACTGAGCCCAAAGCAGTAGACCCAGCAGAGTTTGGCCATCTCTGCGGTGTGGTTGACCAGCATGCCGAGCTGATCAATAAGCTCTGTGGTGAAGTTGCGTTTTTCCGAAAGGAGGTCCAAGATGTCGCGGTTTTGCGCCGCGAGGTGGCGAAGCTATGACAGGAGAACGCGACCCTCCGCAAGGCGGCTGTTCAGCCGGCTGTTGCCACGCCCACCGCGGCGGCGCTGCCCCCCCCTCCTCTTCTTCTGATGTGTTCATAGCCTTACCTGATAAATGGGATGGCACAGATGGGAAGTGCAGTGTGTTTTTAACATCTTTTGATCTTGTATTTGAGTTACATTCCAGCAGGTACTCCACAGACCGATTGCGCGTTGCACTTCTCGTCTCGCTGCTGTCCAGGCAGGCAGTGGAGTGGGCCACGGTGGTTCTTAGGTCAGATTCAGATACACCCTATTCATACGGAGAGTTCACCGGCCAACTAAAACTGACCTTTGAGCATCCTGCTGCTGAGGTGGAGACCGACAGTAAACTGTACCATCTGCGACAGGGTGGGTTGTCTGTGAGCCGGTACACTGCAGACTTTCATACCCTCGCTGTGCAGACCACCTGGGGGGATGCCGCCCTCCGGACGGCTTACTACGAGGGACTGGCTTCTCGCATCAAGGACGAGCTCGCCGGGCGAGAGCTTCCGGCTACCCTGGAGGGTTTGGTCCAGCTTGCCCTCCGGATCAACCAGTGCTTGCTTGCTCGTCCGAAGCCAGCTCCCCGAACCCTGCCGCGCATCACGGCCCTTTTTTCACATTCCCCGCCCCGATCACCAGCTTTCACCACCACCGTTCAGGCGTCTGCCGGGTCTCCACCTCCTGCCGTGGTTGACACGGGAGCCGGGGAACCCATGCAACTAGGACGCGCCTCCTTAACCCTGCAGAGCGAGAACGACATTTCAGGGAGGGACTCTGCGCCTATTGTGGATCAGCGGCACATCATAGGGCAATATGCCCTTCACGCCCGGGAAACGATCAGGCCCGGTGAATCAGGGGGGCAGCTCACCGGGTCACCTCCATCTCGCCACCACCACACCCAGTGTCTCGCGTCTCATGGTTCAGGTACACCACCAATTTGGCCACAGACGAGTCCAAAGTTCTGCGTTCATCTACTCAGGGGCATCTGTGAACTTTATTGACTTCTCCTATGCCAAGAGATTGGGGGTGGAGACTGAAGCGTTATCCCAGCCAGTTTGAGTAACATCCGTTGACGATCTGCCCCTTTCCTCCAGCCCTATCACCACCCAGACTCGGCCCATCACCCTCACCATTGATCAACACCAAGAAGAAATCCGCTTCCAGCTCACCTCCATTTCCTCGCCACCCATCATCCTAGGATACCCCTGGTTACTCCAGCATGACCCTCTCATCTCCTGGTCTCAAAACCGGATTCTACAATGGGGTCCGACCTGCCTCGAACTCTGCCTACCAGCGCTGGCTGGGACGTGCTCTAGGGAGTCTGAGGCCCCCGATGTCGACACCAACGCCATCCCTCCTGCATATCTGAGGTCTTTTGTAAAAGATGTGCTAACCACCTTCCTCCGCATCGCCCCTACGACCTGGCGATTGAGATCCAGCCAGGTCCGACTCCAGGCCGTCTATACTCTCTCTCTTCTAACGAGATGCGGGCGATGGAGGAGTATGTGTCCTCCGCTCTCCATCAGGGTACCATCCGACCCTCTTCCTCACCCGCTGCCGCGGGGTTTTTCTTCGTAAAGAAGAGTTCGGGCGAATTATGTCCATGTGTCGACTACTGGGGGGTTAAACAACATCACCATCAAAAACCGACACCCGCTGCCGCTTACCAACTCAGCCCTGGATGCCCTCTCTGGTGCCACCATTTTTACAAAGTTGGACCTCCGGAGCGCCTACAACTTGGTATGTATCAGGGAGGGCGATGAGTGGAAGACGGCCTTCATCACCCCTACTGGACACTATGAGATTTTGGTCATCCCATTTGGACTCTGCAATGCTCCCGCAGCTTTCCAGCAGTTCATCAGTGATGTTCTCCAGGACATGTTGGGAAGATGGGTATTCATCTATCTAGACGATATACTCATCTACTCCCGCACCGCCGAAGTACACATCCGACACGCCTCAGAGGTGGGCGCTGAGGCGGTTCTCTCCCAGCGAGGTCCAGACCAGAAACTACACCCTTGTAGTTTCTTCTCCAAAAAATTTAACCCCACTCAGCAGCGATACGGGGTAGGGGACCGCGAGCTGCTGGCCATAAAGTGGGCATTGGAAGAATGGCGACACTGGCTCCAGGGTGCCAGAGAACCATTTGTCGTCTGGACTGACCACCAAAACCTCAGCTCCATCAAGACTCAACCCAAGGCAGACGTGGTGGGCTCTCTTTTTCGAGCATTTCAATTTCCATCTATCCTACCATCCGGGGTCAAAAAACATCAAAGCCAATGCCCTCTCTCGACAACATGAGAGGGACACTCCCCGGGCGGACCCCGCGCCTGTCCTGTCACCTTCCAAAGTCATCGTCCCACTCCGTTGGGAACTGGAGACGAGGGTCCGCCAGGCGCAAGCCACGGAGACCAAACCGGCAGGGGCGCCACCTGGACGAATCTTCGTTCCCAGGACCGTCAAGGCCGACATCATTAAATGGGGTCATTCCTCACCACTGTCGGGGCACCCAGGCACACAGCGCACCTTCTGGTGGCCCTCAATGGCCAAGGACGTCGAGGAATTTGTTCGGGTGTGCCCAGTGTGCGCCAGGGTCAAGACCTCTAATCAACCGACACCGGGGGAACTCCAACCACTCCCAGTTCCCCGTTGGCCCTGGACGCACATTGCCGTCGACTTCATCACGGACCTGCCGGTATCGCAAGGGAAGAGCGTCATCATGACAATAATAGATCGGTTCTCCAAAGCTGTGCACCTGGTGGCCCTCACCGGACTTCCGTCAGCCAAAGGGACAGCCGAGCTGATTTTAAAGCACGTAGTCCGTCTGCATGGGTTCCCAAAGGACATCGTCTCGGACAGGGGGAGTTCACTGCACGGTTCTGGAAGGCCTTCTGCTGTCTGATCAATTCTACCTGCAGTCTCTCCTTGGGCTATCATCCCCAAACAAATGGTCAGACGGAACAGGCCAACCAACAACTGGAGCGCTACCTGAGGTGCTTCGTCGCCGGCCGTCAGCACTCCTTGGCTCGCTACCTCATTTGGGTGGAGCTCTCCCATAACCTTCACGTCTCCTCCGCCACAACGCTGAGTCCATTTGAGGTATGCCAGGGTTTCCAACCTCCGATGTTTGAACATCAAGAACCGCAGGTCGAAGTACCCTCGGTCCAACAGTTGGTCCGTTCAGCACGCCAATGCCCTCTACACCTCACAACATCGCCATCGACACCCTCCGGGACGATTGTACAACACAGGTATGGCTCTCGCCTAGGTTCATCGGTCCCTATCGCATCACCCTCCGTGTCAACCCTGTCACCTACCGGCTCCAGCTGCCTGCGGCGCTCTGGATCCACCCAGTATTCCACACCTCCCAGCTCAAACCCTTCATCAAATCACCAATGGTCTAGAGTGGCCATGCCTACTTCAATTAAAGGATGCAGGTTGCTTGTCAGTACCGCGTATTATGAAAACTACAGCAGGGGGCAGAGCATTTTTTTTACAAAGCCCCAACGTTATGGAATAGCCTTCCAAAGAGTGTTCAGGATTTAGACACAGTCTCAGTGTTTAAGTCTAGGCTAAAAACCTATTTATTTAGCCAAGCATTTTTGTAAATAGATTTGCCTTAGGTAAAGGAGCAGATCTGGGGGACTCGTGGACGTAAAGTATTATGGTGAACTGGTATGTTTAGATGCTGTCTTTCCCACCCTTATTGTTCACTCAGGTTTGTTGACGGTGAGGTGATTGGTTGCTTTACCTCAGGGAACTCTCATGTCTGTGTTTCCTTGTGGTTCTCCCTTTTAGTTATGCTGTCATAGTTAGTCCTGCCGGAGTCCTTGCTTGCACTCTACACTAAACATACATTCACCTTATATATTATGTGACTATTCCCATATCTAACTGTTATCTCTCCTTTTCTACCTCTCCCCTCACCTCTTCTTTCTCTTTCTCTCTCCCTCTCTCTGTCTTTCCCCCTCCCTGTATCTCTGTTGAGCTACACATGTCATTCCTAAGCTGCCGGTGATCAAGACCCCCTCTGCCACCTAACACACAGTATGAATGCAGATCAATTCCTGCTTTCTGTTTCACTCAAATGAGGATGGGTTCCCTGTTGAGTCCGGTTTCTCACAAGGTGTCATGCGCACTCCTAACGCGACCGGCACAAGGACCCGGAAATAGTACGGTCGCGACTTAGGAAGCATAAAAGGAGACAAGATGGTGCTTTACACTCACTCAATCATTGAGTTTTGCCCATACTATCGTCGACGCTTCGCTCGTCTAAACGTGAGTACTCACTTTCTTGGATTTTGCTTTCGATTGGGTGTGTGTATTTAGAACGTGGGTTTCTTTGTGTAAACTCTTGCTCTCGCTTCGGGAGAGTTCTAAAAATAACCAGCGTGGTTATCCTGCCTGCTCGCGCTACTTCCTTCTGTTTTGTTTTTAAAGTAGCCGGTGACAAGAGGAATCATAAATAAAGGTTAAGTGAGATTTAATGTCTATTTATTTCAGATTTTACCTGATTTACGTATTTTTACAAATTTCTTTATTGTTTCCATTTAGAAAAATATAATTATAGTGTGTTTTTTAGGTAGCTGGAATGGATTATCTGCATTTACATTATTTCCTATAGAAAAATGCATTTCTCAATATGAAATTTTGCCCAAAGAACTCGTCTCCAGAATGGATTAAATTTGTTTGTCAAGGTACCACTGTATTTGTATACCTTGTTATTAAGTATCTTCAACCAACTTAACCTTAACTTAACACTCCAAAAGTTGATGTGACTCCACTAGGGCTATGGTTTCAGGCAAATATAGAACACTGTGACAACTTATAAACAACAGACCACCTTTGCAATGATTTTTTAAACGTTTACAGTCTATAACTCTCTAGTACACTACTCCCCTGTGCATGCATGAAATAACTTTAAAGAGAGCTCATCTAAGCTTAAGTGACATGTGTAAGGGTTTTGACTTACATAATGTTAGGTCATTTTAATGTGGACAAAATACCTGATGCATTTTCCACCATTAATATGTAGGGTTTACAATAAAGTAAACTAAGAATGACTGCTGCATTCTTTACCTACATTATATATTGTTTAGCTCTGAGTCAGTTTAGCTCTGAATCGTTAACAATTCACGTTAATTTTGTTATACTGAATTAAAATTTTTATCATACACTTTATATGCTACCCGTTCAGCGTTTAGTATGACTTACTATGACTCACTTGTATCTTACCAATTCTGTATCTCCCGCGGCCGATGATGATAAGACAAAATCTGGTATTTATTTATGAGCAAGGTAACGTAAGATCTGGGCAAATGTTTAAACTTTAAAATACGTGACCCAGACAACAGTTCTTTATAAAGAAACAAGAATTTATTTGAACTAATCTACGCTACTTGAAAACACGCACGCACACTCACATACACACAAACATACCAACAGTTTGGAGGGTGAAAGTTAATGAAGTTCATCTAGTAAGGTTTACTAGATCAAAGAAAGTCACAAGAGCAGAGTCTTGGGTTTAATCTTACAGTTTTAGTTATGAAACGAGCACCATTTTTTTTAGAAAGGTATGCAGCTTTGTTTGTGTACTTGCGTTACATTTCGTTCTCATGGTTCACCTCCAGCAAAGGGAATCACGACATTGCTGATTGGTTGGTGCGCTGTGGTTAAAATGACGTCTTTCAGAAAAGCCCTTCGGTGAAGCTTGGTTGCCTGGTTACCGATGGCAGCAGTCTGGAACTTCTTCTGTGGGTTTCTTCGCTGCAGGAGTCCTGGCATGAAGTCTCGTTGAAAGTTCTCAAAGAGTGGATGACGTCAGCAAAGGCGGCGTAGCGCCGTGAGGGCAAGCTTGCCTCCTTCAGACGTCCATGATGAAAACCGATGAATCGTCGTGTAGACGATGTGCTCGGGCACAGAGTTTTGACCCTTTGTGTCAGTCCCTCCCATGGATGATTGGTCCAATCAGATGTGGTTGCGGGGCTTAGCCGTGTTTCGGCTGTTACGTGGGGCCCATCCGAATGGAGTTTTAATACCTTTTATAAAATAATTTTTCATGAATTCTGTTCATGATACCAACATGTACACCTTTGTTCTTTGAATAAAATGATTGATTGACTGATATCTTGATTGATATCAGACAATCTGTATCTTACACATTCATTTATACCTTTGTTTAATAAAAGGGGTTTGTAAATGCTGATAATACCATTTAAAGTTATGTAGAATAATAAACATAACACACAGACATAAAACATGCTGAATATACTGTATGTATATAACATTTTGCCCTACTGGCACACCTTACAGATTGTTTCAATAGTGTCTCTGCCGTATGCCTGTTTGTTCATTGAAAGGCATGTGGAGAAACATGGAACATCCTGTGTCCTGGGGTCAATGAGATGGCCAGTGGTCAGAGTTAGAGAGGGTTTTTTTCCCCACTCAGAGGTGTAAAACTGCCTCCTTTGTTTATCAGATTGCCAATTTACACCATTGGAGTTCAAAGTCATCTGGACTTTATAGCTAGACTTCCTTGGTTAAGTTTCCTTCTTTATATTAAAGATGCTGCCTCTAAAAGGGCAGATAAGATTAGCGAGATGGCGCAATGGAGGCTGGGAGAGGGTTCTGGAATGTGACCGATTGTTTGCTATCTTTGGGGGCCTGCTCATCCCTATACATGGCTGATGCAGTTGAAATCACAACAAAAAGTATCTAGCACCTTTTAGAATCAGCAAGCACTTGTTGCTGAAAGTTGGATAGAAAGTAAAAAAAATCTGTGTCCAGTAAGGTGGTGCAGAGGTCATGCACCAAAAATAAAGAAAAAAAACTTTAGTAGCTGTCACTGCAACGTGTACTGTAACAAATGTGTAGGTAAGTTTACGTTTACTTTTTTCCAAAGGGTTTTTTAAAAAGTAGTCATCTTGATGAATCAAAGAACAGTATAAAATGCTGTATAAATGTTTAGATTAATACTTAATGTACAATCTAAACAAACAAGTAAACTTTTCAAGTAAGGGAAATAATAAGAGGAAAAAGGAAGAAGGAACCAGCAGCAACCTTTTTCTTATGACCAAGTCAAGACGATGACAAGTATCAATAAACAATGACAGTGACTAAATCATCATGCAATATTATTGATAAAAAAGACGAGACTAAAATGTTGTTTAAAAAAACAAAAACTACTAAAACAGCTGTATATATATATATATATATATATATATATATATATATATATATATTTTTTTTTTTTTTTTTTTTTAAACACATTCTCTTTGTTTCACTTATCTTCTTTTACTTTTACATTTACACCATTCACACATTGGACTCATGAAATTTAAATTATTAATATACAGTACAGACCAAAGGTTTGGGCACACCTTCTCATTCAAAGAGATTTCTTTAATGTGTTCTTTATTGTTTTCTTTAGCCCAAACAAGTCTCTTCTGCTTGTCACCTGTCCTTAGCAGTGGTTTCCTAGCAGATATTCTACCATGAAGGCCTGATTCACACAGTCTCCTCTTAACAGTTGTTCCAGAGATGTGTGTGCTGCTAGAACTCTGTGTGGCATTGACCTGGTCTCTGATCTGAGCTGCTGTTAACCTGCAATTTCTGAAGCTGGTGACTCGGATGAACTTATCCTCTGCAGCAGAGGTGACTCTTGGTCTTCCTTTCCGGGGGCGATCCGCATGTGAGCCAGTTTCTTTGTAGCACTTGATGGGTTTTGTGACTGCACTTGGGGACACTTTCAAAGTTTTCCCAATTTTTCGGACTGACTGACCTTCATTTCTTAAAGTAATGATGGCCACTCGTTTTTCTTTACTTAGCTGCTTTTTTCTTGCCATAATACAAATTCAACCTCTTTGAATGAGAAGGTGTGTCCAAACTTTTGGTCTGTACTGTATACATTCAGTATATATCTACATATTGTGACTAAAACACTCTCAATGAAACTGAAGCGCCTGGTTTTAGACCACAATAATTTATTAGTATGGTGTAGGGCCTCCTTTTACGGCCAATACAGCATCAATTCGTCTTGGGAATGACAGATACAAGTCCTGCACCATAGCCAGAGGGATTTTGAGCCATTCTTCTTGCAGAATAGTGGCCAGGTCACTACGTGAAGCTGGTGTAGGAAAATGTTTCTTATACCCCTGTATATAAAAGTTGTCTCCTTTCTCTTCTAGGCCACCTGGACCTCTGTTCTCTACTGCCCCATCCACTTCCACGCGTTATCCATTTCTCCAATATTGTCAGGTTCAACCTGTCCATTATTTGCAGTGCCTCCTTGCTGAGTCACTATTTCTTCTCCCAGATTGATGGAGTTGGGCTTCAAGTACATTTGTATCTTCTCGCTTACTGTTTCCTTCCAAATTCGCATTGCATTCTTGGCCAGAAGAATCTGTCTCCAAACAATTATGCTGTTCTTTCCACCCCTTGATGCGCCATTTTACTATGCAGCTCTTCTAGGACATGTTGTTTGTATTTTTTTGGTAACACAATCTGTGTCTGGTTAGCTGTTCTCCTGCGAAAGATTTCATCCTCTTCCATGTGAAACTTGTCCCACTGGTTCAGCAGACTTTTACTCTTTGAATGCTGAGTGATTTTAATGACTGTGGTGGGTTTCATGCCGGCTAACTTACATTGTACTACTGGTCCAACCTCTCTGTGCTTGATGGAGCTGATCGGCAGAATAAGTCTAACTCTGGTTCATTGTATCCATCCATTCATCTGTAACAACCATCCATGACATGGCCTTGAACTTCTGTGGCCTGTATGGTTCCTTTATCACAATCAGATAAGAGTTCCTTTGTACATTGTTCCATTATTTATTCCAAATCCAAGGCCACCCGGGATAAACTGTCTGCATCAATGTTTTCTTTTCCAGGGTTGTATTTACAGTAATGGTAAATGGAAGTCCGGCAGTTCAGCAACCCAACTGTATCCCATTGCATTGAGCTTGACTCTTGTCATTACTATAGGTAAGAGGATTGTTGTTGCTGTAGACAGCAAAGGTGGGTGCATAATAGAGGTAATCACGGAACTTGATTACAAGGACTGGAGGTTCTGGCAGGAAGTCCATCAATCTCTCCGATATCGGCTGGTATTGTTATGTCCATACAATGGGTTTTTAAGAAGGCACTCCTTTCTTTTTGCTTAGTGTGGCCCTAGTGGTTAGGCCATTACTTACCTTCCCCTTTGTCTCAGCTGTTCCTTTCAGCAGGTCATACAGTGGTCCAGTGATCTTGGAAAAAATGTGGATATACTGCCTGTAATAACTCAACAGGTCAAGAACTGTCAACTGCTCAACTGTCCCACTGTGCCAGATCTTTTTTCCTTCAAAGTTCTTAACGCTGCAGTGTCAGCAGGGGCCATTCTACTCCCTTCTGCAGACACAATCCTTCCGAGGTAATATACTTCTTGTTTGAACACTTCACATTTTAATTAATTTAATTTCATTGGCTCAAGTTTAATTCCATATGGCCTCACATTTGACTTTGAATACTATCTACACTGTTTCTACTCTGAGATCTTTCAGTAAGGCCATCTGTGAATGCATTTCCCCCAACTCACTCAGGATATCAGTCTTCCCAGTGTTTTTCTGACACAGTGTGTTTCCTTTATTTTTAATGTTAGTATCATTGGATTCCACAGTGTGCACCTTTGTAACATTTGGTAGAACAAGTTTCTTTTTATTTTGGCGTTCAGCTTCATGGGTGCATACTAAATTGACTGTATCAAAGAGCAGTTCATCACTCACATCAGCTTGTGTTAAATAGGGTCACAGGTCACCTCTGATGCTGTCATTCTGCAGGCCAGTCAGGATAGTAATATACTTAGAGTAAACATACTCTGGACTAGGTTCGGGTCATACTTCAAACTAGAGTCAGCTTCTTGTGAAGCAAATAAGATATTCTGCCCTAGGTCTAAACAGCGGACAAGGAAACTTTGGGGAGTCTCTTTGTTGCTTTGTACCTCTGACGAGAGTTGTTTATACTTTCTTGGAAATGAGCCCTGAGTATGTGTCTCAGTGAGTATGCTTCTCAGTTTGAATCTTTCCCTCCAAGTAGCTATGAAGCTGCATGCCTGGTGCAATTGCTCTTATCATGGCATCCACAATTTCAACTTCAGTGAAACCCCTGCTCAGCCCGTATTCAATTTGGTGAACAAGACTTGAGAAGGTGAGTTTGTCTTTTTGTCCAGGTTCACCTATCTGACTTGATATCTTGAACTTTTGGTTCCAGGTTGCTGCGACTGGCCGTGCCAATGCTCAGGGACCATTCAAACTGGTGTTTCTTTGTGTACCTACACTCAACTGTGTGTTTATGTAGGTTGGAGCAGTAATTTGCTTTTTGTCTGCAACAGTATGCTTTTGTTCAATGTGTCAATTTCCTTTTGTAGACTTTCCTGCTCTGCATCTGCAGTCACCACCTGAGGTGTGATTTGTGGCTCTGAGGTTTTTTCATTACCCCGCTGTAATTCACATACTGTGTCTCTTAAATACAAAACGTCAGTAATACCCCCATCTTCTAGTTCACTCAGTCCCTCCCTCTGAAGATGTTTTACAAATGCAGAGATGACAAATGAGTGTGTTTTACTTATAACATTTTCACATTCATCAATATTCCTAAACTCACACAATAAGTGTTATGCTCTTAACATTGAATACAATGCTCCTTTTCTCACGGCAAAAACGAAATAAATCCCAGCGGTGCCTTCAAAATGATGCACCCTCACTGCCTGATGAGGGGAGATATTATTGTTAGGAAAACACACAACACACAAAGCTGTTGTTTCATCACGAGAGTAATTAACTACCTTTAGTTGACTATTTAGTTCCAGGTAGAAAAAAGCAAACAAAAGTCAATGTTTTCAGTACCACTACAATTAATATACTTTTTTTTTAAGCACGTCCTCTTTGTTTGACTTATGTACTTTTACTTTTAAATTTACACCATTACCATTCACACATTGGTCTTATGAAATTTTTATTATTTATATACAGTATATATATACAGTATTTACATATTGTGACCACCACACTTTAGTCCTGCTTTAATAAATAATTTGTTGACCGGCGATATGTTATGTCAGTTAAAACTACCAGCCTGAATATTTTCTCTTGTTCCAGCCCCGATGTTGACACCTACAGACAATGATATCATACATTTTGCAGGACATGATGGAAATACCAAAAGGCTAATAGGGCACAAGAGCTGGAAATATAATAGCCCGCCCATTTTTCTAAGCTATATACTGTAGCTCAGCAAAGCAAATGATCCAAAAAGAACAATCTTCTTCTCTGCTACTTCTTCAAAAGAACAGACAACTGCTATTTGGAGTAAAGCACATCTTTTTTATTATTAATAATTGGAAAATGAAATTAGAACAGATGTATAATACAGCTGAATTTTCGTGGATATTCAATGGCAGAATAGGGTTGCCTTATGTAAAACATTCACATCAAAGTTACAGATTTCTAAAGCAAACTATAAACGTGTTACTAATTAGTGGAAGAATGTAATTGAATGACAGTACTTTTGATTTGAGAGCATGCAAAGTGTCTTTTTTATAGATACTTATTTTTACTTATCTATACAATTTACCAAAATACTATTATGTTTTTGTATAGAATTTACCAAGATACTTTTATGCATTATGGCTACAATGTTTATGATAACAATTCAAACATTTTAATTTCTGCTTAGGCAAATCTCTAGTGTCATTATACACCTTAGAAACTTATCATTATATAGATCCATTTTTTAAATTTCTGTATTATAACTAATATTTCCTTTCCTTCTGTCTGTAGCAAAGCTGTAAAACAGAATGGAAAACAGATCAAGTGTTACCACATTCATTCTGAATGGCTACCTTATAATGGACCAGCAGAGGCATTTGTTCTTTTTTATTTTTTTCATACTTTATGTTACAGTTTTTATACTGAACTCATTTCTGATTGTCATTATCTATTTTGAAAGGACATTGCATAATCCATTATATATCTTCGTATGCAATCTGTCATTTAATGGCATCTTTGGCAGCACGAGTTTAGTTCCTCACGTGCTCTTTAACCTTGTTACTGAGGGACATAAAATATCTTTAACAAATTGCCTCATGCAAATCTTTTGTTTACATACGTACAATATTATTGAGCTAAATATATTGGCCTTCATGAGCTATGATCGTTATGTTGCAATTTGTTACCCGCTTCACTATCACGATAAGATGTCAACAAAAAAGATTAAGGTATTTATATTTTTTGCATGGGCTTATCCATTTGCTACTTTTCTCGTATATGAATCATTCACAATACGCTTAACCTTTTGCAGAGAAATTATAGATAAGACACACTGTGTAAATTTTGAACTTATCAAACTATCTTGCACAGATATCACTATCCACAGCATAATTGGTCTTAGTCTAATGGCTGTTTACGTCATTCCACAGATTATAATGATTTTATTCTCCTATGCAAAGATTTTGCATGTTTGCATATATTCCTCTAAGGAATGTAAAACCAAAGCCTTCCAAACATGTACACCCCATCTTCTTGCAGTTTCGAATTATTTTGTTGGAGTATTTTTTGAATTAATACAAAGTAGACTAAATTCTGTGTTTTTTGAATATGATTTCAAGACATTTATGTCTTTGTATTTTCTGATATTTCCTCCTCTGTTGAATCCAATTATCTATGGTATAAGTGGTCAGGTTATAAAGAAACATATTCAGAAATTCTTCTGTAGTAAAAAGATGACTTTTTAAAAACTTAACACAGAGATTAAAAAAAAAAAGGTCAAACACACTGTTTTAACTTTGGTGTGTCCTCTGTGTGTGTGAGTGTACTGTATGTGTTTGTTTGTGTGTATGTGTGTGTATGGTCACCGAGGCCATATTTTCATGTTTTATAAATAGAAATCCAAGCTGTTGATTCAATTTAGGTCTTTCTTTAGAATTTTGTTGGAGCAAAGGACTCCAATCAGTAAGTTTTTTCTAATCATACTAATTCTTCTGAAGATAAATAAATTTGATTGTTTTTGTTTCTTATTATGTAAAATAAATAGACTTTTCACTTTGTGAAAACGTACAACCCCGAATATTCTGTAATAACTCTCACTATGATGAAGCAATCATGCATAATTGATTGCATTACATGTGATGCTGGACATTATCACCATTTTTTGCAAGACACACTTCGACGCAGCACTCTATGTTACTGAATGTATCAGCAAGGATATCGGTGGGAATAGCAGCATTTTCACTTGTTTTCCTTTTAAATCTTCACAGTCAGGAACACAATATTTTATTCTAAATTCACTCTGACATCGTTTAACTTCTCATCACTGTTTACCACCATCCTGATGAGAAGTCGAATGACTGAATGAAGGGGTACGGCTTTAAACAGCACATTGGCTGTCTGCCGCCTACCTTATCGGTCTGACTCAAGGGCATTAGTGTGTTCGAAGCACCATACACTGAGGAGCACATTGAACGTTCTTTTGTTCAGTTTGCTTAATCTTATTACAGAATATTTGGGGCATCTTTCAAGTGAATTACCCTGTACTTTATGTAAATACAGCATTGAGTTCCTCTCATTTCTGTAGAGCAAACCAATGATAATTAAAAAAAAGATTTTTATTACTATAGTTATGTGATCATCAAACCTCCAGAAATGTTTCAGTTATATCCAACTTGTGAAAAATCTGTAAATTAAGTAAAATAAAATACAAATGTTACCTTGTATGTAAAGTAATATACATATTAAAATTTGTATAACGTATTAAATATACAAATACTTGTGTGTATATCTTCTTCTTCTTTCGGCTGCTCCGGTTAAGGGTCACCACAGTGGATCATTGTCTTCATCTAGTTCTGTCTATCACATCTTCCCTGAAAAATAAAATACACTTTTATGTATTACAAATGTACTCAAATCTTCTATAGTACATTGCAAAAATATTAACAAAAAATTGTACCATCAGTTAATATATAAAAAGTATACCAACCCATACCAACATGCTTTTATTAATCTTTGGAATTAAACTTTTAACATACTTCAAAATAATTGTATTACAGTCCACTTTCCAGAAATATATTATAGGAAAATATACTTTTAGTGAAAGTTCAGTGTAATTTCCAAAGCACATTAACTGAAAGATTTATGTGTGTTTGACCTCTATCTTTTCTGTGAAACCAATATCATAAAGCTACACTTGCATGAACTGCAGCAAGCCAGCCAAGTAAAAGCTGATACATTCAGATTGCCTGTAAAGTATACTTAATACACTTAAAATTGTGCTTTTGTCCAATTTAATTACAACTTAAATGCACTTAGTACAAAATTAGTTGTTCAAAAATAGCAAACGTCAAGACTTGCTAGTCTGGAGCAAGTGTGCTTAAATATGCTTTAATGCTAAGATTTAATATACTTAGCATACTTTTGTTTTACTTGGGTAACCTTGTGCAAATTAAATCTTTTGAACTGAGGAATTAAATCTGCCTCATCATTACTGATGTAATATCCTTCAAAGACATGTTATAGTGTAGAAAATGCATTAGGCATTTGTAAAATGTCATAATACACTTTTTGTCCTGGTAACACATGTTGCAAGGTCGTAAAACACTTTAGTAGTAGGAGGAGAACCAAGTTTTATTTTTTTTTAATTTTTTTTATTATTAATAACAAACAGAGTTGTGACTCAGTTGGCTAAGGCATTAGATTGTTGTTTTGGAGATCTTAGAATCCTGGTTCTAGCCCTGCTGTTGGTGGTTTCTACATCCTGTACTACTGCATGCAATGCGGGTCCCAAGCCTGGGTAGAAAAATGGGAGAGTTTTGTCAAGAATGGCATCTGGCATCCACCTGTTTCACCTTGTGTGGACGGATGGTCTGCTGTGGTGACCCCTTGACCACAAAATGTGCTTTTTTAGAACAGTGGAACCTTGGATTGCGAGCATAATTCGTTCCAGAAGTGGGCGGCTCGTATTTCAAAACATTCAAACCAAATAAAAATTTCCCATAAGAAATAATGGAATCTGGATTTATTCGTTCCACAGCCCAAAAAATTTATACATAAAAATAATTAACACAAAATATAAAGTGAAAATAAAACAAATTAACTTGCAGTTTACTGTTGAAAAAAGTAAAAATAATTCCTGATGTGCAAGTTGTCTATGTGTGTGTGTGTGTGTGTGTGTGTTTGTGCGTGCAGGCACTGTGTTTGTGTATGTGTGTGAAGCTTGCTCATTTTTCAAGTCAAAATGTATTTAAAATTTTTGCTTGTATTACTCGCAATTTGAGGTTCCACTGTATTTGGAAGTGCCCAGAAGTACAGTACAGACCAAAAGTTTGGACACACCTTCTCATTCAAAGAGGTTGAATTTGTATTATGGCAAGAAAAAGCAGCTAAGTAAAGAAAAACAAGTGGTCATCATTACTTTAAGAAATGAAGGTCAGTCAGTCCGAAAAATTGAGAAAACTTTGAAAGTGTCCCCAAGTGCAGTCACAAAAACCATCAAGCGCTACAAAGAAACTGGCTCACATACGGACCGCCCCAGGAAAGGAAGACCAAGAGTCACCTCTGTTACGGAGGATAAGTTCATCCGAGTCACCAGCCTCAGAAATCGCAGGTTAACAGCAGCTCAGATCAGAGAGCAGGTCAATGCCACACAGAGTTCTAGCAGCAGACACATCTCTAGAACAACTGTTAAGAGGAGACTGTGTGAATCAGGCCTTCATGGTAGAATATCTGCTGGCCTTTACTCTTTTCCTCCCGCCTGACAGCTCCATCTCCAACATTCTCCTCTCAATATACCCCTCATCCCCTCTGTGCACATGTCCAAACCATCTTAATCTGGCTTCTCTACCTTTCTCTACTTGCATTGTCCCTTTAATATACAGTCCCTTTACTGATATTTATGCTTTTTCTCCAGTACGTCCATCCACCTCTCTAGACTCATCTCAACCTGCTCCCTACTCTCGCTGCTGATCACAATATCATCTGCAAACAGTATAGTCCTTGGGGACTCTTGTCTAACTTCATCTGTCAACCTGTCCATCACTACTGCAAGCAGGATGAGGCTAAGAGCCGATCAGGGGTGCAGGCCCACCTCCACCTTAAAACAGTTCACACACCTCACCGCTGTAACAATGTCCTTTTACATAACTTGCACCACTTTCACATACTTCTCTGCGACTTCTGACTTTCTCATGCTTTCTCTATCCACAAACACACAATGCAACTCCTTCAGACCTTCTCTATACTTCATAAACATTCTCAAAGCAAACATGGCATCAGTGGTGCTCTTACTTGGCATGAAGCCATACTGCAACTTACAGATTGTCACCTCTCTCCTCAACCAAGCTTCCACTACTCTTTCCCATAGCTCCATGGTGAGGCTCATCAGCTTTATGCCTCTGTAGTTGCCGCAGCTCTGCGCAGCTCCCTTGCTCTTAAAAATTGGAACTAAAACTAAAACAATTATTCACTCACCAGGGATCCTTTCACTTTCTAAGACCTTGTTTAATAATCTAGTAAGCTACTTTACTGCCATCTCTCCTAAACATCCATGACTCTGTTGGAATGTCATCCGGCCAACTGCCTTTCGACTCTTCATAGCTGTCCTCACTTATTAATTCCCTGTACTTCCTGATTCACCACCTCCACCTCATCCAACCTCTCTCTCATTTTCTCCATTCATCAGCTCCGCAAAACACTCTTTCCACTCAAAACACTCTTTGCTTATTAGTTTATCACATCTCCTTATATCTACTCCTCCTGTCTACTCTCCTCATCTTTCTTACTATTCCAATTCCTTTCCACAAGCCCCTTTCTCTTTCTCTTCCCCTATTCCACCACCAAGTTTCCTTATCTCTGTCCTTATGTCATGGCAAATACCTTTCTAGCTGTTTCCCTTACCACTTCTGCAGTAGCGGACCAGTCGTCTAGCATTTCTTCACCACTATCCAGTATTTTTCTTCTTCTGTAACTCCAAAGTCATCGTGAAAACCATGAAATCTTCGTTTCCTGGACCCCATAAATACCCATCACCGCCTCATTACCTCTGCCTCTGTTTCTCCAACAGGCCCATTAATGTCAGATGCAATCACCAAATTATCTTCTTTGGGGATACTCATTACCACTTTATCTAGCTCACTCCAGAAATATTTTTTCTTCTTCACATCACATCCTACCTGTGAAGTGTATGCACTAAAGTCATTTATCATTACCCCTTCAACTTCCGGTGTCACACTAACCACTCTATAAGACACTCTCCTCACTTCTACTACATTTTGGCATACTCTGCCCTCAGTATTAAACCTACACCATTTCTCTAATTATCTACACAATAGTAAATCAGTTTGAACCAACCACCAATGTTCCTAGCTTTACTTCCCTTCCTCTTTATCATCATGCTCTGTCATATCAGCTAACTCTCTCCCATTACAAGTCATAGTGCCAGTGTTCAAAGTTTCTGTTTTAACCTCTACACTTTTACCCTTCTTAATTTCCCTCTCTCTCTGAACAAGTCTGCCCCCTCTCTTTCTCTTCTTTTATCGGTCAACAGTAGCCTAAGGCTACTTAAGGCGGTCATTGTTAACCCAGGCCTTGAGCGGTCTGATATAGAAATCTTTTTCATGATCCACATATTTGGCACATGTTTTATGCCGAAGGCCTTTTCCTGACGCAACCCTGCTCATTTATTTGGGCTTGGCACAGACACTAAGACTACACTGGCTTACTGCAACCTCAGTGGCTAAGTTTTGTGTGTGTGTGTGTGTGTGTGTGTGTGTGTGTGTGTGTGTGTGTGTGTGTGTGTGTGTGTGTGTGTGTGTGTGTGTGTGTGTGTGTGTTGCTCTTCTTTACAAGGGCTTACTTGGTTGATGAGAAGTGCACTAAAGATTTTCTGGTGACGTTTACTCGTCCTGATGCTTTGATGTTTTTTCTCAGTTTTCTAAAATTTCTCAATTTGTTGCACATCATCTGTCTAGTAGTGTTGAAGCTAACACGATTAGCAAATGTTAGTAAAATTTCACTACACAGAACTTCACTTAATGGTTTGTGGAACATCACACACTTACAGTATCTGTCCTTGATCATTCAATTCCCATACTTTGCATGACTCTACATCAATACCCAAAACACAATTATCAGACCTGGCAGCAAAAGAATGTCAACACTAACATTGATGTGAAAGACCATAGGATGGGACTTAAAAATTCACTTACTTTAAATTATATTGCAAAATATTTAAATTACATGAATGGTTTAATACATGAATATGTGTAAATATTAATATGCCAGCAAACACATTGTATCAATATAATCAATATTATCAGCCAAACATGCATTTGCCGAACTCTGATTGGCATAATCATTTGTCAGCTTGTCCTAATGTAGAATAACTGAGTTATTTATCATTTAAATTTCTTTATTAAATGGTATTTGCTGAACTGTATAAAAGTCACACTCAAGGTCCTACTGTACTGCTGGATATAGAACCTCTGTGATGGGGTTATAGGCATGAGGACACAGCCTGAGTGCCGAAGGCATCAAAGACAGTACTCTTTCATGTGTGACATTGCTGAAATGCATTTTAATTGCTGTGCTCTAATGCCTACGATCGCATCACAGCCATGCTATATCCAGTAATACAGCAGTCCTTCTGTCTTCCTGTGTGATATTGCTTAAATACAGTTGAGTGGAGATTAGCACTATGGACTTACACCCCCAGGATTGGGGACTATTCCTGCCTTGGGTCTGTGTGTGTGAAGCTTTCATGTTCTCCCTGTTCTGAATGGGTTTCATTTCAGTATTTTCAGCAATCATTATACCTTTATCTAAAACTATTTTGATCCTCTTCAAAATGGTAGATTTGTATCAAACCAATATCAACCAAATATCTAAACAGCATATCACATTGCAGCAACTCAAAGCATTTACAGTAGGTATGTAAACATGGTCAAAATGATTTGCTGAAGTTCAAACCAAACATCAAAATGGGGAAGAAAGGTGCTTTAAATGATTTTAAATGCGGATTGATTTTGGTGCCAGGCAGACTGGTCTATGCATTCCGGGAACTGCTAAGTTACTGATTTTCATGCACAATAATCTCAATTTACAGAGAATGGTCTGTAAAAGAGATCATACCCAATGAGAAGCAGAATTCTGATGAAAAAATGCCTTGCTGATAAAAGAGGTAGGAGAAGAATGGCTAGACTGGTTTGAGCTGATAGAAAGGCAACATTCTCATGGTAGGATCAAGGATTGGCATAAACAACACGAAAGCATGGAAACATCCTCCATTGTATCGATGTTTCAGGCTGCTGGTGGTGGTATAATGGTGTGGGCAATATTTTCTTTCCATCCTTTGTGCCACTTAGTAGCAACAGAGCATCCTTTAAATGCCAAAGCCTACCTGAGAATTGTGTCCATTCGTTTATGGCAGCTAATTCCAGATGGACAACTCACCATATCACAAAATAAAATCATCTCAAATTGATTGCTTCAACAATGAGTTCATGAGTTCAATGTACTCAAATGGCCTCCACAATCAACCAATCTCAATCCAATAGAGCACCTTTGGGATGTGCTGAAACAGGAACCCCGCATCATGGACATACGCAGCTAACAAATCTGCAGCAAGGGTGTAATGCTACAGTATCATGTAACTGTGGAGAAAAATCTTCAAGGAATGTTTCTAGCACCTTGTTAAATCTTGACCTACAGTATACTTATTCTCATCTGTCCTGTTACTGTGGTCACATAGGAAGGATGAAACTACAGACTGTTCTTTAATAAAGTTTAGTTTAGACATTATAAAACACACAAAATGCAAACAGAGAAAGAAATATAAACAGAAGTCAATGGGTAGGTTAGAAACTATAGGCTAATGCGAATCATCATGCTAACAGTGCAAATGGGCAAAACACAAAAGGTCGCCAAACAGGATAAGGTTGACAACATTGGAGAACCAAACAAAGATCACAGATACAATCACAAATGATAATGCAATGGACAAAGACAAAAACAACTGAAACATGGACTATAAAGAGGCAGACTATTTAGACAAGACAAGTTATAATGAATACACTTAAGACAATGTGGCTTTGGTGAAGTGTATGCTGGGACATACAGTAGAGTCTAGAATCAAATGTTAACAAAAGTCCTACAAATCACAAAACACAACATAGGAACTAATACAGGATAATTACATTATTGTTGTTATTTTTGTTGTTGTTATTCTTGTTGTTATTTGCTGTCAGAATAACATTGTTGTTAAGCATGTGTAAAATGTAAACATTTTTGGGTATTATTTCTACATGGAAAACTAAGTAAGTGCATTGCATTCATTGGTACTTAACATCTCATAATTATAACTTTACATTCCATAATTATGACTTAATATCTCATAACTATGACTTATTATCTCATAATTATAACTTACTCATACTTATGACTTAATATCTCATAGTTAATACTTACCTCAGAATTATGACTTACTAACTCATAATTACAAGATCAGGGTGGCATAACACAAGATCTGAGATTTCTGCATCTTACAGCCAATGTTTGCTCAGAAGCATGGAGCTGAAAGTGAGCTGCCGCCATTGTGCCCGTCACAGATTTACCACAGTAGATACCCATATGATCAGGGATCACAGAGTTGATCAACTACAGGGAAAACCCTTATAAATAAATAAATAAATAAATATATATATATTAAGTTTTGTTTTGTTTTATGGTACAGAATGATTTTTTGGTACTTTTATTATTAGAATAAAGCAAGAGATCTATCACTGTCCTCACATAATGCATAATGTTATTTAAGCAATCTGTAAAGATACACCTAAAACACTTTGTACAAAAAGCTTGCTCAATTTAAATAGATTGGATTTCATTTCATTTCATTCATTCATCTTCTATACCATTTATCCTGTGTACAGACTCAAGGGAGCCTGTGGCCTGTCTCCGGAGACTTATGGTAAGCGGTTGGGTCCAGAGCATCCAGACAGGGTGCCAATCCATCACAAGGCACACACACTATGGGTAATGTGGGAATGCCTGTTTACAGAAGCTGCATGTCTTTGGATTGTATCCAGAGGAAATCCACCAAGCTAATGGAGTGGAGAACATACAGTCCCCACTAGGTGGGAATCAAACTGTCAACACTAGAGGTGTGAGGCCACAAGGCTCACCACTACGCCACCATGCCAACTCCAGATTTAATTCAATTAAATTTTATTTATATAGTGCTTTTAACAATTGACACTGTTGCAGTGCAGCTTTAAAGAATCAAATAATTATGGAAATAAGTTAAATTATAATTATGAGTTTGTCCCTCATGAGCAAGCTGGGGGCGTCAGTGGTACAGAAAAACTCCCTGAGATGGCAATAGGAAGAAAATGCAAAGTCCACTTTTGCTGTTGTTTAGGTAGTGATTGGCAACCCGATAACAGTAGCAACTTACAAATTTTGTCATGCATGATGATGAACTTAGGACTTTGTTGACGAATGCTGACTCTTGATTGTCCATGATTTATAATGTAAATCAAGTGTCATCAAGACCTAAAGAGTTTTTAACCATTAGCCCACATTATGTGAAGTGTCTCAAGCACAGTTGTGCTTTTTATCAAATTTTTTCAAAAATCTCCCCATCCCCCTGACACTCCTGCACGATATGTATTGCTCAGTGTCAGGATACTCCAGTATTTGTTCCCTGTTTTTGTGTTTTTGACTTTTGTCTCAAGACTTACTGTATTTTGACATTCACCTTAGGACTGCATTACCCAGCATACACTGCACACCATACAGTTGTTATTGTAAACACCCATAACTTGTTTAGTTGATTAACCTGTCAATATAAACTTTGTTGGTTTCTTTGTGGAAAACGGCTACTGGAAGCATGCGGGGAGAGAGAAAGAAAAAAAAGAATTTTGGCTGGGAAGCTGACCAACAAGCAAAGGAAATGGAGGTAAATGTCAAATTTGGTATGGCTATTAAAACTTGTCTGGTTACTGGAAAACCCAAGAATAGATCTAAAGTTGCTCAAGCTTAAAAACAGAGAGAAGACAATAGACCTAGTAAATGCTTAATTCACTCAAAAGAATATAAACTATAAAGAATTGTCACATTCTTTGGTCCATCTGTAATAGATTTTTTACAGATGGACCAAAGGGGGCAACAGGCGCAGTAGCCATAGTACCACAACGCCAAAGCAAAATTAATAAAAAGAACCTCAAATTACTTGACTGTGTAAATGGTAGTGATAGTGAGGTGAAGCCTCGTTTAGGTGTAAGCCCCTCTAGCCAATAGTTTCACGAAAAGGTTAATTTCATGAAGCTTCATTTAAGGCTTCATTGTACTGCCATCTAGTGGACAAATATTGTGTAGCAAATAGATCTTAGCAAGTAGCACAATTAATGTTCACATGGCATGTGATATTGCATTCATCACTGACAGGTGTGTGTGTGTGTGTGCGCGCGCGCGCGCATATCTGAATCTTTGGAAATTAAGTAAAGAACAGAAAGAAGTGAAAAACAAACAGTGAAGTCATTACCTTTGTTTATTTATTTTTTAAATTATAAACATAAATATGAATGCAACTAGCAAGCCACTGTTTTAGCATCTTTGAACAGATTATATAAATTCGCTAGTCAGTTTTAAGGAATTAATGCGCAAATCAAATGATTAAAAACAAAGAAAATTCATTGTGGAGGGTAACAAAAAAGAGATTTAAAAAATAAATACAATAACACTAGAGTTTGAGATGGAGTGAGGTTATTCATAATAACCAAAATTTTTAATTACATTTTATGTACATCATTTTTCTTTTTCCTTCCTTTTTAGATAAGAAGTACAGTGTAACGCAAAAGTTTAGGCACCCCTTGATAACTAACAGATTTTAGTGTTTTTTTCAAGATGTTAACAGTCTTTTTTGGAAATGAAAAAATGCACAATATTTTCAGAAACAATGGTGCATAGTTACTTTTTATGTCATAAATTGAACAAAGATTATTGTTGAATAAACATTATTGTGGCACTGTGCAAAAGTTTGGGCACCCTACATAATCAGTACTTAGTAACACCTCCTCTGGCAGATATCACAGCTTACAAACGCTTTTTATAGCCTCGTAAAAGTCTTTCAATTCTTGTACTTGGGATTTCCTCCCATTCTTCCTTGCAAAAGGCTTCTAGTTCTGGTAATATTCTTTGGTTGTCTTGCATGCACATCTCTTTTAAGATCTACCCACAAATTTTCAATGATGTTTAAATCAGTGGACTGTGATGGCCGTTCCAAAACCTTCAGCTTGCGTCTCTTGAGGTATTCCATAGTGGATTTCGAGGCACGTTTAGAATCATTGTCCTGTTGTATAAGCCATCCTCTTTTCAACTTGGTGTGAAGTTTGCTTCCAGAATTTGCTGGTATTTAGTGGAATCTATTCTTACCTCCACCCGTGCAATGTTTCCTGTGCCACTGGCTGCAACACAACCCCAAAGCATGATAGATCGACCCCCATGCTTAATAGTTGGCAAGGTGTTCTTTTCATGAAATGCTGCTCCTTTTTTTTCTCCAAACATGCCTTTGCTGATTGTGGCCAAAGAGTTCTATTTTAACGTAATCACTTCACAGCACTTGTTTCCAAAACACATCAGGCTTCTGTAGATGTTCTGTTGCATACTTCTGAAGTTGGATTTTATGATGGATGCAGGTAAAACTTTTGCACAGTGCCATAATTTTTTTATTTTTTATTTTGGTTTAATTTATGGCATAAGAAGTAACTCAGCATCGATGTTTGCTGAAAATATTGTGCATTTTTTCCATTTCTAAGAGAGACTGTGTTAACATATTTTCAATTTAAAAAATCACCTAAATCTGTTATTTATCATGGGGTGTCAAAATTTTTGCATAAGACTGTAAATGTAATGTTTTTTTTGTGTGTGTGTGTGTGTGTGTGTGTGTGTGTGTGTGTGTGTGTGTGTGTGTGTGTGTGTGTGTGAAATGCTAAAAAAAAAAGTTTTAGGTTTCCATTTATCTTGATTGAAGAATTAAAAAAAAATACTTCTCTAATGATGCACAACATTGAGACATCCATGTGAACAAGCCTTTTACTTAAACCAGTTGAAGTGCTGAACGGGTCAATCACATGATTCTGCCAGATATGAGGCTTTGTTTGTAATTGACAGGGAAAATATTTAATGGGTTTCTTAAGGGCAACACGACTAGAGAATATGAAAATTAGAGATCAGTGAATCTGGATTCATCTGGGTTAAATAACCCGATCCTTTATATCACTCATGAATGACGAATCCTTCTCTTCATTTACTCGGATCAGTGGAGTTCCAACTGCTCTAACTGCTAACTTTTTGCTGCTAACAACAACATGCATAAATACAAACTGAAAATTGGCCTATCATCCAGAGACCGCGAGCTCAATTCCCTGGTGATGCTGTAAGCTCTCACAGCTGGAGACCTAGAAAGAGCTGATTGGCCAAGCTCTCTCAGAGGGGAGGGATGAGAGGTACTTAGTGCTCCCAAATTAATCACCAATCAGGGGCGTCTGTGAGCTCACGCAAGCGGAAGGAGCGGATAGCGCTGTCCTCCGAGTGTGCTACGCCACCCCCAACGGTACGTGAACAAACAGTTTGAAAGGATGCGGTCGGCTGGCATCACGTGGTTCTTCGGCCCTCCCGGCTGAGTGGTAGTAGTAGCCTTAATGTGGAAGCCCCCTAGTGACGGAACACGACTAAATTAGGGAAAAAATCGGGGGGAAATAAAAAAAAAAAAGAAAATTGCACCATTCAATTGTGCTACCGTAAAGAGTTGTTAGCTAGTATCTGTAGGAACAAGTAGCTGCTTTTTTTTAGTTGTTTAGAAAACATAAGAGACTTAAAATCGTGACTCATCTGATTCATCTAAACATACTCGGATGTGTATGTATATGTTCGTGAGTCATATATATGGTGAAAGCAGGCAAAATCTGCATCACAATGGCACAATAAACTGCAACTATTTACAACAGCCGAGTAGGCTCAAAAGCACTGAGCTGTATCATGTCAACTTGTTAAAACGGTGGATTTTGCAGGTGGAGCTGGGGAGGAGCAGCAGAAGACGACTGCCCACCTGGAATTCGCCGGTCATATCTGTTCAGTATGCACTTAAGTCTAGACACTTATATGTGCTGTTTTACAATAGGGAGAATTTAATATTTTGTAGCAATTCTTTCATGTATTTAATAACTAACCAATATGGTGAGGTCTCCCAGACTTCTTTAGCCATGTCTAACAGACCTTGTGGCCATCGGCCAAACAGGATTTCAAATGGCGTGAAGCTGGTGGAGGCATGTGGCCACTCAGGCACCACAAACAGCATGTGTGGTATTAGCTGATTCCAGTTGCGGCCTCCTTCATCCACCGCTCGCCGCAGAATACATTTCAGTGTCTGGTTAAACCTTTGCACAAGCCCGTTGGTCTGTGGGTGGTACACTGGAGTGCGGATCTGCTTAATCTGTAACAGCCAGTACACATCAGACATTTTTGTCTTAACATTTTCTCGTCTTAACATATGGTATTATAAGAGATTGTTTTTTCTTTGTTTGTTTGTTTTAACAGGAAGTAAGCAGTTTTTTTTTGCTGCCATCACGTTTAACCTGCCGAGACAGGGACACGAAAGGGTTATAGGGATCATTAGCCTCACCTTCAGCTTCTGCATCAATATCTTCGCCAGATGTCTGCACCTGCAATGCCGGTTGTGTAGATGCTGTGCTTTGCCACTTTGATCTGAGCATAGTGTGCTTTCTCTGCAGCCGGGTCGTTTTCACCGGTAGTAAGCCAGGTCAGTTACAACAAAGGAGCAAAGGCCTCCTAGTTCAGTGATAATACCAGCTTTACGATTGTGTTTGAGCCGTGTGGCTCTCAACCATGATGTGCAATGCACGCATGTTAGTGGCATAGGATTGCAGAGCAGAGCATTGGGTGGAAACACTGAGGTGCAAGCTAGGGTGACTGTGCATGCTCCCGGTGTCTAGTAGAGCAGGGAGCTAAGTTCCATTGACTTTTTCCCCAGCCTGTGGGTGCAGGTGCTGGAACTTCAGTGCACTTGTGACTAGCTAGAAAGCCCCTGGTGGAAGTCTGGCTCAGATGGCATCGGCTTATCACGAGGGACTCCAGCCTCTGTGGTTGTGGAGCCATTTTTTTCTGGGATGCGTAGTAGAAAAGGGGGAAGCTTCTCTGTTGTCCACCTTTTTTCTTGGCCCAGTGAAAGCATTGCGAGCGTACATTCCAAGGCACTCACCATGTTCTTTATGTTCCTCTTTGGAAAGGGAGTGAAGCACACAATGCATCGCCAATCTTTCTGCCATCTTGAATGGCTTGAGTAACTCCGACTGCAGCCCCAAGATTGCAATTTGGCTGAGTCTGTCCAGCTGAGCTGAGCTTAAGTACAACATGTGGTTCTTGTGAACTTGTGAAACTATAATGCAACTTGTGTCCTGGAAAGCATGCAACATGCAAGAATTTCAGTCTTGAGTAGATAATTATCCACATCCTTGTCAGAAAGGGGGAAAAAGGGAAAGGCACACTGTGCCTTATCTATGAACAGAGGAATGCAGGTAGAGCAGAAACACCTCATTGTAAACTGTTCAAATTAGAAGGTGTCCAAACGGTTGACTGGTAGTGTATATATAATAATTTGATGTAAGAGACTTCCTCTTAAATGAACCATTTGCACTTTAAAATATGAATGTGTACTTTGAATAATAAGAATAATGATGATGTTAATAATAATAGTCAGAAATGTTAAAGTTTAATAAGAGTTTAATAGTCTAAAAAAGTTAAAACGTCTGAAAAATTAAATGAAACCTGATCGCCATATAGTGTTTTTTGTGAAAAGGGAAAAGTGCTTAGGAAAAGGGAGCATCCGTGAGGTCCTACACAGCCAATTTAACTTTCTACAAAAAGATCATTTAAAATAAATAAGGAACAAGACCAACACACTGACATTTACAGAACATTTGAAACACCGTAGTAAAGAGACGCTTAGCCGCAGTAAAACTTTGGAATTGTGTAAAGTTTTAAAGGTGGCCGTACTTCAGTGAATGACGATACTGCACAAGGTGGCTTGAAGCCCACTACAATCATTCCTGTTAACATTCACCTTTCCTGATCCCTAAAATTTAACTGATAACTTGTTGCCAACTTGCAAAAGAGACACATGTGTCTGTGGGAAGTGTACACACAATCATTCATGAACACCACTTGCACATTACCGGAACTCAGCTGGGAGTTGTGATTCCCACAAGTTTGGGCCATTAAAGGAGTTGCTGGGAGGCCAGCTTTTCAGATGTGAAGCAAACAGTTTGGCCATGGTTTCAGTGTACTGAGAAAACCTTCTACCTTTATGGTACCCAAGCACTAGTAAAACACTAATATAAGTGCATTAGTGTAGCAAGGGATTATAGAGAGAAATAAAGGTAGCGTTTAGTTGCATAACCATGTCATTTGTGTCATCAAAAGTCCCGGTTTGACCCCTCGTGTTCACAATTGTAGTCAAAGTTTACATGCACCTTAGCCAATACATTTAAACTCAGTTTTTTTCACAACCCCTGACATTTAATCCTAGTAAACATTTTATGTCTTACTGTAGGTCAGTTAGGATCACTACGTGAAATGTCAGAATAATAGTAGATAGAGATTTATTTCGGTTTTTACTTTACTTTCATCACATTCCCAGTGGGTCAGAAGATTACGTACACTTAGTTAGTATTTTATGCAGTACTTCCTCCAAAAATCTATTTAACATTATTATTGTACATCTTGTTAAGAGCATAATCTGTGATATTAACCATTTAATACACATGGTCACATTTGAAGTGACGAATAAGTTAATGTATTTCAAAGTACAAAGTTATAATTTTGTGTTTAACCTTGAAGCAATATTTTTGAAGATAAATCCCCCATAGTTCACTTTGTTCATGAGGACACCAACTAACAAGACCTAACTAATACACATAGGAGCAAAGGTCATTACTTTTTTATCCAATTAAAAAACTAAAGGAGAATGCCATTATCTAAGGCAGGCTGTGTTTTGGGAGTTAGGAAGCTGGTTTTAAAATATTTTCTCCAGACTGAATTGGGAAAAAAAAAAAAAACTAATAAGAGTCAGCCAGTATCTTTAGCACAGATCACAGATCACTATCCTTTCCATCATAACCTTGCTCAAGACTGACCTTCTCTTCCTGGCTAGGTATCACCTTTACTAATGTTCTCTTGTGAAAATATTACTCTTTATGTTTTACCTCTGCCTACACTTAAAAAATTGACAGGGGATCAACACAGGGTTCTCTGACCTAAATGACCTCTAATCATTTAAATTCCATGCTCTTACTGTTGCCCCTATTAATCTTCTTATCATACTTTCCTAGGAAAGAGCATAGAAGTGCTGGATTTTTTTTTTCTTAATCACTACACCTAAATCTCCCTTCAAACAGGTCTAATCATCCTGCCTCCTTCCCTGCTTGTACTCTTTTTATCTGATCTCTATTCACTTACCTCCGACACATAGGTCAAAATCTTCCAATTTCTGCTTCATTTTTTTAGCTCTAGACACAAAAATCATTTTGTATCATTTGCTTTCAACCTTAACCGCCCCTTTCCCAGCTCACTACAAGCTAACTTTTTTTCCTCTAGGTCTGCTCTATGTGTGAGATTAAGCTTTATTGTTCTTATATTTGTTCTTGTATTGTTGTTATATCGTTCCAGCTGATTCACAATGCAGCTGCATGACCCAACTTGTCCCATGGTCTTATCTAAGTCCTCTATAACAGGAGTTTTATCTTCATTATATTTTTAGACGCTGTACTATTTGTAATAGAGAAGATTTTTTTCATCCATAAAAAAAACATATACTGTATGTTTTACATACAGTGGTTCAGTTGCCTTTCCTAGCATGGATAATTGGATAGCTGCAGATATTTCATTAGATAGCAAAAAGTTCATCCTGAAGCGCACAAACTGACCCTATAATGCAACACAGAATGAAACAACTGCATACAAGTAATTTTGGTGCATTCTTTATGTCTTTCAGATATTCCGATGTTGTGCTTTCATTTTTGGATCACACAACTGTATTACAATGGAATTTGGACCATCTAAGAATTTCACCCACAATGAGTTCTATCTAATTGCATTTACCTCTCTAAGAGAGTACAGAGGATTCCTTTTCATCCCATTCAGCATAATGTTTATCTTTGCTGTCACCACTAATGTTGCCCTTGTGTTTGTCATTACACAACAGAGGACACTTCATTCTCCAATGTATGTTCTGATATGTTTCATAGCATGTGTTGATATATGTGTTCCATGTTGTGTTGGTCCACGATTATTATTCAGTTTAGCATCAGGGATCAACGTTTGGCCTCGAGAATTATGTCTGATCCAGATGTTTATTGTTCACTATGCTTGCAGTTTTCAGTCCACAATCTTGTTTGGGATGGCTGTAGATCGCTACTTCGCTATATGCATGCCATTACGGTATAATGATTTCATGAGTTTCACTAATTGTATGATTGCTACAGGTATAATTGTAATTCGGAATACATTGATCATAACAGCAATGGTTGCATTGGTTGGAACACTTAGATTCTGTTCTTCTAATGTTCTTTATCATGTTCATTGTGAACATCAGCTAGTGGTTACCTTAGCAAACCCATGTGAAGACACCACAAAAAACTACTTTGCTGGTCTGATAAGTTTCTGTGTGCCAACTATTGACTGTGTTGGCATTGCATTTTCCTACATTACGATATTTTTTATGATTTACCGATCAGCTGCAGGAGAGTCACGCAGCAAAGCCATCTCCACTTGTACCACACATTTAATAGTTATCTGTATTACCTACTTCACTTCCATGGTGGCCTTCCTGGCCTACAGAATCCAGTTAGGACTTACAGCTGACCTACGTGTGCTTACTAGTCTTGGATATCTACTTGTCCCTGGTATCTGTAATCCACTAATCTATGGTATCAGGACCAAAGAAATACGTGAACAATTTATTAAAATCCTTAGACTAAGTAAGGTTGATGGTTTTTGATCACATAACAACAGTGTGTAGAAATTCTTGCAATGAAAATAGCAGTATCATAAATAGTGTGACTTTTAAAGACCTGGAAGATCATTCGATAAATAAATATACATATTTTCAATTTTAAGTTTTTAATGTAATAATTTGATCAGAGCAAATATAAAAACAAGATGGTAACTCTGCAGCATAAGAATATATATATATTTTTACTAATTTGTAATATTGTTTATTAACTTACATTACATATGTATGTAATGTACATAAGTATCAATAACGTGATCTGTTTTGAGGCTTCCTGGTGTGTCGTTCTCTTAAGTGAAATTATACAAAATAAAAAAAAAAATAAAAAAAATTTGCACTGATGACATGAATAGCGTTATCAAACAGTGGTCACAGACAAGGTCAGTTTAAGGTGACTGCCTTTTTGCAATTGTAGTCCAATGTTGAACTCTAATCATGTCACTCTGTGATTCAGTTTAATTGCAGAAATAACTCTAACATTTCCCAATGGTATAGACCTGTTATCCTAAACAAAATTGGTTACCTTCACTGGTGAACTGGACTCCCTGAGGAACAGTGTGAGACTTTTAATTGGTTTCATAAGAAAATAAACCATAGTGAAATTTAATTGCTTCCTAAAAGTAATGAAAATCCAGGAAATTAACTTTGTGTAACAATAATCCCATAGGGAGTGTGAAAATACAGTAGCCCCAAATGCAGTACACCCAAAGCTCAACCGTAGGACAAGGGATAATTAATAATGTAGTTTATTCATTGTTAGGTGTAACAGTGTTCAGAACTGTTAAGGACCCTGTTTAATAACCCATTTACTTAATATTTATATATATATATATATAGATTTAGAATGATAACTATTCTACTAAAATGACCGCTTAAATAAAATAAAGTAATTACTTTATTTTATTTAAGCGGTCATTTTAGTAGAATAGTTATCATTACTTGATCAGCTTTGTATTTTGCTGACATTCAGGAACAGGAATTCTCCTTGTTGAAAATAAAACTAATTACACACTTCATTACTTAAATAAGTATACTATACTTTCACAACCACATCATTAGAAACACTCACTCATTCTTTGCTCCACTACAGTCACCACTACGCCACCGTCCCACCTGCTAAAGATTTAGAATTGCGCAATATGTTCATTAGTGTCGCCTGACATTATTTGTAACATCTGTGTTACAGATAACATCTGTGTAAATATAAAACATAGTGGAGAGAAAGCTTGATGTTGACTAAGTGGATGATTGTCAACTACATACCAGACAAAGGAATAAAAATTTTATAATGTATGATAATGATTGTTTATCACGTATACATGTGTTGACTGTGCTGGCTGTTGTTCGTCCATGGCTTGATAAAAAGTTAGTATTCTATAATTACCTTAAGAATAAACCATTACGTGACATAACTCGTGCATAGCTGTATAATCTAACAATTTGATACTTTTTCTCAAAGTTTGTCCCCCTGCCCTTAAAAAAATCCCATAAGCATACTACATTTCCTTAAAGTTTACTTTGCTTGACTTTGCACTTTTTTCTAACGATAAGAGGAGCTGCTCGAGTTGTACCTGTTGAAAGACCTGTAAATCTGAACTACAACCACCCACACTAACCTGTGAGGCTGATCTCAGATCAGATGAACTACAGCAACTGTATCTCATCGGCACTTTTTTCGAGTCAGATAACTTGACTCAACTCAAGTAAGAGTCGACTCTTTCGGTTCATTCTACTTTACTGTTCTCTTTTGCCTAATCATTACTCAAGCGCTTAATCGAAGCATATTTATGGGGGGGAAAAAAGAACCGATTCATTCCTAAAGCGATATACGGGCGGGTCAAACTACACTGTATATTAGTGACTATCAGGTCCTTTGTTTGATTCCCTTGGTTAATTGTTGCACAGAGGGAAACATGTCTGGCAAGGTCGCTGTAGTCACAGGAGCTAACAAAGGCATCGGACTGGCCATAGTAAAAGGAATTTGTAAAGCAGGATACGACGGAGATGTTCTCCTCACCGCTCGCAATGAAGCGCTGGGAAAGGAGGCATTAGAGTTGGTGAAAGCTGAGGGTTTCAAAAATGTCGTCTTTCACCCACTCGACATCTGCGACCAAAGCAGCTCAGTGGCGCTCGGAAAGTTTCTGAAGGAGAAATACGGAGGCTTGGATGTGCTCATCAACAACGCGGGAATCGCTTTCAAAGGTTAATTCCCCACAATTAATTTATGCAAACAAAATGCTTCTGTAAATTTGCATATTTACTGCTCATAGTAGTTGACCAGCAAAACACGTTATTTTCTTTTTCTCTTCATTAGTAAATGCCACTGAGCCTTTTGGTGAACAGGCTGAAGTCACCATGCGCACCAACTTTTGGGGAACACTTTGGGTGTGCCATGCTCTGTTCCCCCTGCTGAGGCCTAATGCTCGTGTGGTCAATGTGTCCAGCTTTGTTAGCAAGCGGTCTCTGGATAAATGTAGCCCAGAACTCCAAGCAAAGTATGCCTAAAACCTATTGTCCACGTATTTAGAGCTCCTTATAACTTTGGTAGTTCCTTATGTGCATATATTAGTTCAGTGTTGGTCAAATTGTGCATGATGTGTCAGGGTCTACAGCTGAAACCACACACACCACACACACACACACACACACAGTGTCTGTTGTTTCCATTCATAACTGGAAATAAACTTAAAGATTTATATATACAGTACTGTGCGAAAGTCTTAGGCACCATATTATCTGTAGTACAAATTTTGTTATGTAAGTTTATTATGTCTGCATTATTATGTACAAGACCATTCCCTACAAAGATACACTAAAATGAATGAATAAGTAACATTACAGAAGAATATTTGCATGCCTGTAAAGAAAGCGACGTATTACATGACAGACCAGTTTTCAGATGGGGAAAAAAATCAATAATGTAGGAGCGAGTGTGACGAAGTTAGCAAAAGAACTCATATTCTACAGCATGCTCAGTAAAACCTAACAGCTGTTTTACTTAGAATACTGCACACATCTGTATCGAACACCATCTCTTATGTTCAGGCAAAGAGTTTCCATGCCAAATATTGACCGTTTACTGTTTGTTATTACTTAGTGCTTTTTATAGAGGTTTCTTTTAATGTAAAGATGTTTTCAAAAGCATCATTGCATATGGCTTTAGTTTGGAAGTTTCCAAGACTTTTGCACAGTACTGTAAATAAATCAGCTGTTAGGTTTTACTGAGCATGCTGGGAAATATGAGTTCTTTTGCTAACTTCGTCACACTCGCTCCTTACTATTTTCATGCAAAACCCAGGAGCCTACTGTACATTTTTCCCCCCATCTGAAAACTGGTCTGTCATGTAATATGTCGCTTTCTTTACAGGCATGCAAATATTCTTCTGCAATGTTCTGTTCTGTAATGGTCTTGTACATAATAATGCAGACATAATAAACTTATATAACAAAATTTGTACTACAGATAATATGGCGCCTAAGACTATGCACAGTACTGTGTTGGTCAAAGGTTTAAATTTAGGTAAATGTTTAACTCCTCTGTACAAAAGGTCAGATATTCCTTGAGATTTATTCCTTCCCTGAAAAATGTTAAGGTGACATCGTAATGATTTTGACTCCTAACGTGAACAATCAAGTTCATGCAAGCTCGAGGGCAAATTTGAGATTTTCAGAATGATCATTATTCAGAATATTTTATTAATTTGTACCTTTCACTGATTTGTTGCTGATGCCATTTGTAAGGAAACATTTTGCATTACATTAGTATTACATTCTTTAGTGTATACAGAGATATAGATTAGATAGCTCTGTCAATTTAACTGTGGCATGGTTGTTGGTTCTAGATGGGCTGGTTTGAGTATTTAAATAGCAGATCTTGGATTTTCACAAACAACATTCTTTATAATTTGCACAAATGGTGTGTGGAACATCTGCAAGCTGAAAAACCTGTGGAGTGTGGATCAGAAAGGTTAGAAAACCTTTCCCCATAATCTTTATCTGTCCAGTTAGGGTTGGACAGGGTTATCTGATCAGAGATGGTTGAACCAGTTAGAGTATGTGCCAATGAAAGGCTTAGATTCTTCTTACCTAATGGTAGGGAAGTTTTGTATTCTCCTATTGTAGCTCATGCAACTAAAAGTCTGATTTGAGCTCTGAAATGCTTGTCTGCTTGCTACAGTTGCAAAGTTTTTAAAAATGTGTAACTATATTCTTCCTGCCAGCTTGTACCAAACAGTCCATTGTTCTTTGACTACTTTTATAATCAAGGTGTGACCACCCACATAACTGTCGCTTACTTATATATTATAAATTTATAAAGTTATACGTTTATAAATTTATAGTTTTTGTTTTCACAACAATCTGTGTAAACTCCAGTTTCTTAAATACTAATGCAAGCCCACTTGGTACCAACAACCTTTCCATGGTTAAAGTCACAGATCAAATTTTTCCCCATTTTGGTAGTTTATGTAAAGAATAACTGAATCTCTTTACCTGTACTTGCATAATTTTATGATTTTATGTCTATTATTGATTATTATTAGATAACTGTATAAATTTGCTGGTGTGGTACTTAGTATTGTGTGTGTGTGTGTGTGTGTGTGTGTGTGTGTGTGTGTGTGTGTGTGTGTGTGTGTACACACAAACAGTGGGTCCATAACACTTTTCTTTGTTTAAAAGGATCTTTCTATTGTGACAATCCCATTCGTTCTTAAGATATGAGGCTTCTGCTATTTACCCCAATCATATTACTAATCCCCCACGGCTGTCCATTCACTAGTTCTGGACTTCCCTATCATCAGAGACTCTGTGGGGTAGATTGGAAATGAGTTTTATAAATCTTTAATATTTTGCCATTTTCATGATTGTAGCACATTTGTATACAGTGATCTATAATGCCTTTCATTTCAACCACATTTTGATGATGTTCTGTTTGTCAGGTTGAGAAGAACAGACATGGCAGATGAGGAGATCTGCTTGTTGATGGGGGAGTTTGTCACTGCTGCACAGAGTGGAGCTCATGAGGCTCAGGGCTGGCCAAACACTGCTTATGGTACTTCCAAGGTACTGTTTTCAAGCTTAGTTTTTCTGACAGTGTGGACTATTTGATATTCTCATTCAACTAAAAAAATAAAAAAATAAAAAAATAAGAAATCCAAACCATTGTGTAGATAAAGATGGTCTAGCACAAAAAGTAAAATGTGAACACAATAAATATTCCATTGAGTATCTGTTGTTCTCTAATCATTTGATACAATATACAGTAATTACTAAAGTTACTTTAGAGTCAATATTTCATTAAGTAATATTAAGGAGATATATAGTCTACAAAGTCATGTTTTCTTTGTTAGATGGGTTATTCCAAGATGATGTGACCAGAGTACAGGCTCATTAGTAGACAGTCACTCAATGATGGACTTGTTTATGAAAACGTATTCTTTATTATAGTGTACAGTAATCTATTATGCTTTTACATATGCACCACTTAGTCTTTCTGAATAGAGAACTGTTGTGTGTTCTCTTTCAATGCAGTGCTTTAGTCAGATGAGAACACATACATTGCGTTAAGATGTAAAACAAAAAAAATGTCAGAGAACATCTAGGTTTAAATTCTAGCACGGTTTAATTGCAGTAAGTAGGCGTTGCATTTCTTAATTTTCCTACTTGGTGGAAGTGAACCAAGCATACTTTGTATTTTGGTTTGTGGGGAGCATTTTATGTAGATGTAAGGATCTGCAAGGAGGTAGGAAGTGCAAAGTGACCCAGAGAACAGAGCTACAGCACTTCAGACATACCATTTGATTTTATTATTTGGACCAAGTTTTATGACTGTTTTAGCCCCATGCACCGATCTGACAATGCGTTTTACAATTTGTTTCAATTATGTATGGTGTGCTAATACACAAAAGAATCAACAGTTTTGCTCTGAAAAAAATTGACCAAAAGGCGTGAAAGCTTCTGTAATGACCCAGGTCATTAGCTGATGCTCCAATAAATCTAAATCTGTGATTGATATGCCAAGTTGCCATGATCATTCAAAACAAAGGAATACAGAGCTGAATGGATTTTAACATAGGTCTGACATGATTAATGCAACAAATTAATGGATGGTTAATGCAACAAATTAATGGATTTGTATTGTTCTTTTAGATTGGTGTAACTGTTCTTTCAAGGATCCAGGCACGGGTTCTTAGTGAAACCAGGTCTGGTGATGGCATTCTCCTTAATGCCTGCTGCCCAGGCTGGGTTAGAACAGACATGGCTGGTCCAAATGCTACCAAGAGCCCAGAGGAAGGAGCAGAAACCCCAGTGTACCTGGCATTGTTGCCAGCTGGAGCCAAGGAGCCACATGGACAGTTGGTTGCAGACAAAGTGGTGCAGGAATGGTAGAAGGGGGGGAAATGAGTATAAATGATGTAAACAGTAGTCAATGTTTTAAAAAATAATCATATTTTCATATATAATCATATAAAGCAACATCATATTAAAACCTTCCCTAATTTCAGTTCTGCCATGAAATATTTTCCTTCAAATATACTGTACGTTTAATAACAAAATTGATAGATGTTATTAGATACACGTTTAGTTTGGTTTTTTCCACTTCATGCTTAAAAAATTGCTACACAGAATATGATTCAGAATAAGATTTGATATGGGCAAATAGCAACAACAGTACATTGTAGTGCCAGGCCATTTCCTGCATTAGAATTGACTTAATGAGCAGATGTTGACTTGCAGGAATTAATTTTGAAATTAATTTGAAAGAAAACTGCTTTAATAATACTGAAATAATAAAATGACAACATATAAAATTGTTATACTGGTTTTATGGGAAGAGGATTTAAATATTTGCCCCAAACCTGCCATTGTCAGAAAGTCAAAGCATCTTCTGATACAGAATTAAATTTAGAATTTAAGTTAGTAAATTATAAACAAGAAAAGAAAGTGATCATAATATTTAGTAATAAGATACACTGCCACATTGTGAAATTTGTGAATCAGCTTGGGTAAATGTGCTATTTTTGGATAACAGCAGATAATAGTGTCAGATGAAAATGCAAGTTCTTATTTCTATTTGTTTTGTTCACAAATCACATGTACAATGAATCAAATAATCTTTAGGCCTGCTAATCTCTCCACATTTGACAGATTTTTGGGTAAAAGACTTTGAATTCATGCAAAAACTGGTCAATGAATTCTTGTTTTCGCTTATTCAAGAGCCACTTTGGTAAACCTCCTTTCGTTTTCATTTCAAATGGCAGTTGCTTAATATAACACGCATACAAACTTGTTGCCACATAATTTCAGAAGAAATTATAAAAAGTATTACATCAATTGCCATTATATTCAGGTGAGAATTTGAACAAAATACATTTTCAGGAAATAAAAAAGGAAACTGGGTCACTGTAATTATTATTTTTTTTTCTGTTATAATAATTTAATTTTAAGATTTAGCATTGACTTGCATTCTTCAACAAACAGCAGTTATTTTATTCAGGTCTTGGATGAGTCTGAGCTCAAATGATACAGAAATTTTAATACTTCATAAAACTTCCTCAGTTTTATGTGCAAGTGGAAGGGGAAATGACTTAGCATGGTGTCTGTTTTGGAGAAGATAAACGTAAAGTTTTACAGGATATTTACAGGCAGCATTTTGTAAAAAACAAACAAACAGTATAATAAAGCTGTAACATAGTTTGCACTTGTGGTTAGTCTGTATCATGACAAGCTGCATTTTTAATTTATTAACTTTAAGTGACAGAAGAATGACAGGAAGGTTTGGGAATCTTCATAGTTACAAAACAACAGGAGGAACCTTATTTTGGTTGTGTTCTACAACATTAAATGTGCACTAGAGGGCAGCATCACACTATCACATATTGTGGAGGGTAAAAAAAAAATAGTATTGATTTTAAGGGTATGCCTTTTGTGAGATCATTATCAAATGATATTGTAAAGTGGCTTAACCAGTTATAATTGTATGATCTTATTTAGCCTGTTTTACTAAGATTCTAAACAAATGTTAGAGATCGCATAAAGCCTCTTTTCTAACCTCTTTTAAATTTTTAAGGCTTTCTTTTAGCCATGTAGGTAGTCGTCACAGAAAACTGTGAAAATGAGTGACATGCAGAACCTGTTTAGAAAGTGTATAATGTGAATGAATAGTGTATATAAATTGCTAATATAGAGTTTGCCTCAGGCAACAAAAGGTCACACCTTATTAATAACAGTAAATGCAGTGATTTTAATTAACATTTATTTCAATTAGGATGGCTTGGTGGTACAAATTGGCCAGTAGGTGTAAAGGTGTGTGTGCATGGTACACTATGATGGCCTGACTTTCTATCCATTGTGTTGTGCCTAATAACGCAGGCTTAGTAACCACCTTGGCCCTGATGAGGATAGAATGGATACAGAAGATTACATTTTTTCCATTCCTTCAAGTTTAAACTTTATT